>JBBDHG010000089.1:245000-255000 GCA_037951165.1 Lophius americanus | reverse complement strand
TCACGTTGTTGCTACAAGTACATGAAACTACGAAGGGTAAGGATTACGAAGAAATTGGACCTAAAACGACTTTAACCTGAGAAGAAAGTTTATTAGTTCTTCTTTGGGCTGAAGGTCCTCAAAGAAGGTTCGCAGGAAATATGCGTAAGTGGTTCAACCCGTCCACTTACGCCAAACAGGAACGCACAAGCCCCTTTACCTTTATCTATTAAAATCCTGCTTTTTCTTCTTACAAACAAGTTTTTACTTTTTACTTTTTTATCTTATTCATGGATTTTATTATTGTTATATTTGTTGGTAATTTTCACTTATACACATTTTATATATTTTATATATATATATACATACATGAGTTTTAATATTTGCAGCTGATGTTATTAAGCACTTTTTTGAACGACAGATGCCATAAAAATAAAGTTATTATTATTATTATTATTATTATTTACTTCACAACAAACTGGGGGCTTTTTAAAAAAAACATTTTTTTAATTTTTTTGCCAGGAGAAAAAAAGAAAAAAACGACGCGTGGAGGAAAAGTCTACCTTGAAACATACGTTTCATTTTTCACCTGAGACAATAATTATGGAAGCTTTGGAGCTGGAATCAGGAAAGTTTCCAAAAGATTCCCGAAATTTAATTTCATGCAGTGATTTAAAATCAGAATTAAATTATAGAGTGGAAAGTGGTAGAGCTTCAAAGCGCGAGTGTTTTCTTGTGTGTGTGTGTGTGTGTGTGTGTGTGTGCGTGTGTGTGTGTGTGTGTGTGTGTGTGTGTGTGTGTGTGTGTTGAAGCCTAACTGCTTGCCAACAATCTCTTCAAACTGACTTCCTGGTTGGAGACGCAGGCGTCCAGAGGGGACAGGAGGACGTGGAAGAATCCCTGGGGGGACGTTCCTGCGGGAGTGAAGACCTCCTCGGGGAATTCTCCGTGAAAACACAACAGCGTGGAGCGACGGCGGGATGAAAGATGCTAACTGTGCAGCTCAGGAGGCGGGACTTCAAGCTCAAACAATCCAACAGGCAGGAATATAAAACTATATGCTTTATTGTCTGACATGGAATAAAGTCTTTTAAAACGTCTTCAGGTGTGAGCAGAGCTTCACTTACAGAGAAACTGAAAAAAAAACTGTCCTTGTATGGAGTACGACGCAACTACACTGTAAAAACAGAAAAGTTGGATGAACTCAAAAAATGACTTCAACTAGTAACACTCAATGAAACAAAGTATTTTCAACTTAAATTAATAAGTTAGACCAAGAAATCAACTCTATTGACTATTTGAGTAAATTCTTCAACAATTATTTTTAGAGTGCGTGATTAGAACGCAAAAAATACAAAGAAGAGAAATTCAAGCTTTGTAAAAAAAATTTTTTTAGTTTTTCTGATGTAAAACAGTCAATTAATATTTGTTCATTGTTGGTGCATGTCTCTGTCATTATTTTATAAATGCAGCATTTTAAGACAAATATTCCACACTGTAAAAAAGAGAATTTTTCAATAAAAACAAATTTCTTCCATTTTTTACAAAATTAAATTACATTTTTACATCTTAATTAATACGTTACAGAAACATTTCAAATACACTCTATTGAAGTTATTTCCTGGAAGTTCATCTACAATTTTCTTTTTTACAGTGCATGATCAAACTGCAGAAGCCTTTGAAGGTGAAAATCAAGCTTTGGAAAGTTTTCAAATCTAAATCACAAATTTTTTAAATGTTTTTTTTTTTACAGATTTTCTGATATTAAACAGTCAATAAATATTTGCTTATTGTTTGTCAGTGATTCAAATATCATTTTATAAACTTTCCTTCAAGTTCTTCTACAACTGGCTTTTTAAAAATTCTGGCTTTGTACATCTTTCAAATTTCACTTAAAAAAAGTATTTTTTACATTTTTTTTTCTCCATTTTTTGTTGATTTAATACAATTTATTATTTATTTATTTATTTATTTATTTATTTATTTATTTATTTATTTATTTATTTATTTATATATTTATTTGTTTATTTGTTTATTATCGGTGCAGGAATCTTACATTATCTCCCCAATATTGCACCCAGGTTATTTTCTGTTGGTGTTTATAATCTTATGGCCCGATGAAAGAAACTGTTTCTGAGTCTAGAAGTTTTGGGTTTTGATGGACCTGCCAGAGGGCAAAAGGTCAAACAGGTGATGAGCGAGGTGGGCGGAGTCTTGGAGGATGGATGGAGGACATAAATCCTTCTTTCCGTTTCTGACCAAATCGTTTCTTATCCTTAATTCACCTCATTTACTGCCACATTTCTCCAGAATAAAAAGATTCTGCTCTGGTTTGTGTCCCGCAAACGTTCTTTTGTCACAAACATGTTAAAAAAACGATATTCAGCCGCAATAAACCGTCGTCTCATCGCTCGCGGATAAAACCTAAATCCCCCGGCAGACGCCGACGCGGCGTGCGGCAGCGAGCGAGCGGCAGGAAACGGCATTAAGTTTAGAGTTGACTGTATTAATTGAGAGTATTTTTCCACATTAGGAGAGCAATAAAGCTGCATTAGAGGGGAATAAATGATTCCAGTTTGCAGGTACACACACCATGCATCCCAATTATGGCGGAATAAAGCAAAATGAAATTTCCATCTCTATTCAGGAATATGAATATGTGCAATTTTTATGAGTGGGGGGGGGGGGGGGGGGGGGGGGGGAAAGGTGCCAGAGAGGTAAGTACCTCGCCAGCGCCGTGAAAAATGGCACCAATTAAAGCCCAACTTGCTTGTTTTCTCCTAACATGCATGTTTTCATCGCTCTGAAATCAAATAATTGCTCCTCTTTTTACGCCGCGCGCAATAAAAGTGAGAACGCGGCGGCTGGAGGAAGCTGCTGAATATTTTAGGGAGGTGGCGGCGGTTAAAGTAAGATGCATACCCCAGGTTCCTTCAAGAAGAAACCGGGCCTCGTTTGTCACAGCGGGCTTGGGAAAAAAAAGGAAATCGCGGTTTCATTTTTGTGATTACATGCCAACAGCGGCGCTGCTTCCTCACAGATTATGTGAAAACAGGATGTTTACTTCCTTGAATAAAAGAAACAGAAGAAGAAGAAGAAGAGGAAGAAGAAGAAGAGGAAGAAGAAGAGCCTGGAGCTGCGACTCCTTCGGCGTCCGGCGGGCTGCAGACTGTGTCCAATCAGACCCCCGTCTTTTTTAAAGCAACACTGAGTCAATTCAATTTAATTTAAAGTTTATTATAATTATCTCTGCGCCAAAGTACAGTCGGTGGTTTATTACTACTTCACTCGCCGCTTCTGTTACCGCCGCCGCCGCCGCCACACAAACAAACACAATCACGCTCAGACTGACGTTAATCAATTTGGAGAACTGCCCGGATTGTTCAGAGCGTCAACGACAGCCATCAGTCGGAGGCGGGGCTTCCTCCCCACTGGGTCGATGACATCATCCGGTCTGAAAACTACAGAACTTGAATTCTTATTATATTTACACTGGAGATCAGTTTTAGTTATAAAAATTATTGATGGAGGATAACTGAGAGAAAAAGACTATCAGCCAAAACATTAAAACCATGTGGATGACATCGTGTAGGTCCCTCTTTTTGCCAACAGTACGGATCTGTGATGTCACCGCGTGCTCAGACACCGTTCAAGCCGGAAGGGGTCACTGGTTCTGAGCAGAAAAGACCCAACAAGACCTGCAGTTCTGGAGACGCTCTGACCGGGTCATGTAGAATCCGTCTCTTCTCTCAGAACCTCAAACTCGTCTATTCATCAACTTCAGGACAGAATCCTGTCTGATCGGTCTATGTCCCGCCCACTGACAGGTAACCACGACAACCAGATAATCAGAGTCATTCTGACTCCACATATCTGTGGTTATAATGTTCTGGCTGTTTTGTTTTGCCATTCTCACTCATAAATCACGATAAATTCTACGAAAATGCAAAGTTTGTCGCAAAAAAATTAAATAAATATTCCGATGACCCGACATTCCCCTTTAGTAGAATCCATGTTTCCCTCCATGATGGCGAATGTTCTGGTCCTGAAGCAGCAGATCATCTCCTCAACATTCCACGTCCACCTCCATGTTGGAGCGTAGGTCTGAGGTTCTTCTGGTGGAATGCTGTGTTTGGTTTCCACCAGATTGAACTGGACCCTCGTCTTCAAACTGGTCAACTTTTACACTCATCAGTCCAGAGAAGATTCTCCCAGAAGCTCTGAGGGTCATCAAAGTGGGTTTTAATGTTCTTCTGGGTCAGCATTGACGTTTTCCTCACCAATCTCCCAGAGTCTTTGGATTCTGTTGAGGGGAGAGTGGGTCATCAGTCCCTTGGATGTTCTCTTTCAATCTTCCCTGACTTCCTGAACGAACCTTCTCCCTGCTCTTGGAGGAACTTTGGAAGGAGGTCCACTTCTGTGAAGGTTCTCTATGATTCCAGGTTTTCCTCACATGTAGAGAATGTATCCAAGAACCTCAGGAATGAATCTGGACCCATTTAAAAAAAAACTACATTCTCTTCCGGAATATCCTTTGATTTTGGTGTAGTGTGCTACTGGTTAGAAAAAAGGGGCGGAGCCTTTGAAAAAAGCAAAAAACTGGCGATTGACGTTTTGACTAGATTCAATAAGATTATCATTTAAAACCTACATTTGTGTTTAAATAAAGTTGCTTTTTATGAACCATCCTCACAGATGTTGAGGCGACAAGGAGGTGGTCCGGTCCGGTCGGGTCCGGTCCGGTCGGGTCCGGTCCCGGTCGGGTCCGGTCCGGTCGGGTCCGGTCCGGTCTCTGTAGCAGGTGCCGGCAGAGTTCTGGTGGTGCCGCCGTTTAACGGCCGGTTTTTAGGTCACATAAGCTTCAAATGTCATAAAGTCAGCGGCTGCCTTGACGAGAATCCGTAAACTCGAGGAAAAGCTCAGCGAGCCGCGGAGAATCACGCCATCGGAAGAATCTCCTCTTCTTCTGTCAGCTAAAGCGGATAAAGCCGAAGCTTTGACAGAGGAGGCGTCAGAGGAGCGCCGCTCTAATGTGACAGCGGCCTCAGCGTCTTGTTTGTTTGAGGTGAAACCACGAGCGAGGCCAAAATAATTGGGGCGTTCGGCGTCTGGCACCGTCCAGTGATTCTGTGAGACGGTTCTGAACGTCTGCGCCGTGACACGTCCGGCCGCCCGGCGCTCGCCGAGAAGCTGTTAGGAGGAAATGGGTCACGATCAAAGTTGCATATCTCCCCTGTCTGTGACGGGGGGGGGGGCGGGGCATCACATGTCGTATTTACATATCTGGCGTTTGGCTGACACTCGCTGTCCCGACGCCCTGAACGCCACTGGGGTCAAAGCTTCAGCACCGGTTCTAGTAGCGGGAGAGATCTGTGACGGAGGAGAGAGACAGGAAGTGACAGGAGGAGGAGTCTCTGCGGGAATCACAGGCAGGTTAGAAAACAACTCCAACCATCAACATTACATCACTTCCTGTCACTCAGAGATTTCCAAAGTTTCTGGTCCAAAGAGGGAAAGTTTCCTACGAATCACATGATGTGACCACAAACTGCCAAATCACCCTCGTTCTTCATCACTTCATTGTCTTCCCATCTCCACCAGGATTGATTATGAGATCTCTCTCCTCACTCACCAGTGTATCCATGGTAACGCCCCCCCCCTACCTGAAAGAACTACTCACCCCACTGACCTCGACACGATCCCTCCGCTCTACCCACTCATACCGCCTCCTCCTTCCCCGGACTAAGCTCAGCACCACGGGTGATCGGGCCTTCTGTTCTGCTGCCCCTCGTCTGTGGAATGCCCTCCCTGACCATCTCAGGGCTCCACAGACGACTGACACATTTAAAAAAGGACTTAAAACTTTTCTTTTTAGCAGAACCTATAACTTTAATTAACATTAATGCTTTTGGTCACGTTTTTGTATAGTTATTATTTTATTCTTTTAGTGATGCTTTTATCTGCTTTTACTTTGTAGCACTTTGAGATTTGATCCAAATGTAAAGTGCATTATAAATTAAATGTATTATTATTATTATTATAAAGACTGCAGGAACCATCTAGTAGCTGGTTCCGCTGAAGTTTCCTTCAGAATAGTTGGAGTCTCAGAATCATCCAAAACCGGAAAGATTCTGTGCTTTTGGACCTTTATGGGGTCCAGAATCTTCCTTTTCAAGCGCGTTAGACGGCCCAAAGAGTGTCTCACACTGTAAAGGACCCAAACCATGGTTCAGTTTTATCCAGACTGAGATCACCTCCTCTTCTCAGACCAAAGTCCAGCTGTTATAAACCAGACCCTGGTCCTGGAGCGGTCTCACATCTGTAACTTAAGTCCGGATCAAACTGAGAAGACAGGAAGTCTGGACTCAACAAGGTTTCCCTGTAAATCAAATGACTCTTTTTCTTCTAGAGCTTGACCAGAAATGTAAGATAATATGACAAACTATGATAAAAAAACAACACGGGTCAAACAGAGGAGGAGGGGACATTAAACATGACTATTAAGAAAGTCCGACTTGATGATTAGGATTTTCTTTGCTCATTAAAATATGCGACGACATAATACGACCCAAAAAAAATACTTTTCGAAAAAAAAATGCTTTCACAACAACTTTAGCCAATTTAGCGAAAAAATTAAAAAGTATCCATAATAATGAAAAGTTCCATCATGAAATAATTTTTATGAGTCGGACTTTATTTTACAGCTTAAATAAAAACATGTTGGATCGAACCATTTCACATTTTACAGTTAAATGTAAAGAGACATGATTTCAATAAATGTCCCAAAGTATAAACATCAAAACAATTTTTTTTTTTTTTTTTTTGTTAATGTGTTTCAATGAGGACGTTTTTGTCCTTAAGGAGCTCTGAGAGGAACTTTACTTTTAAATGACATCAAAGCCCAGATGTTCAACAGGAATCAGAATAAAGGGACATAAATGTCCCCAGAGAGACACAAGGGTGAACTTTTATGAAGGACAGAAGAGCTGAGAGGCTTGAGGTGGTCTGTTAGGAGGGTCAACCAGTCTGGGTTCTGGTTCTGTGAAGCCAGCCCTCTCCTCCTTCTCCATCTCCTTCTCCTTCTCCTTCTCCTTCTCCTTCTCCTTCTCCTTCTCCTTCTCCTCCTTCTGTCTGTCACAGATGTTTCAGACTCGGAGAAATTGCTCTAATGAAAAGATTTTGCCTCCTCCATGAAAAGAAACCAGATAAAAAACATAAAAGACAAAAACAGGGGGGGCACCAAAGACAATGGGGGGGGTGTCACTTCTGATCTTCTCTGCTCCTCCCTTCCAACTTGTTTGCTCTGCCGCTCCTCTGTAATTCCACGGAAGTGTGCAGCCGTTAACGCGACTCCTGCCACGGCTGTAAATTATTCACCCCGTCCGCGGCCGGGCCCTCGGAGTCCTCGCGGCTCGGAGATGTGCGTCATTTGATGGCTGGCGCGGGCCCCGGTCGGGTCGGGCCGTGCCAGACTGGAGATCCACCCTCCCCTCATTACCGACGTAATTGTTCAGGCATCTCCTTGCTGCTGGAGAGAAAAAAAGAAAGAGAAAAAAGAGAGGCTCTCACGCTGGAACCCGGCAGCCAGAAATGAGTGCCATGTGGGGAAAGGCTGTACCCGACCACAGCAGAGAATTTGAGGTGGCGCCTTGACGCCTGGAGCCCGCCGCCGTGCCCCCGGGCTGCCAGAGCGACCACGATTCAAGTGCTACATTTTGTTAGATTTAAGAGCTCTGCGCCTCTAAGCCTCTCCTCTCTGATCCTGGCGCTGATTTATATCTAAGAAACGCTGATGACAACTTTCTGATGTAAACCCAACGGAGGAACGCTGTGGGAAGCGAATGATGTTCTGGTCCGCTTTGATGGAGCAGCACATGGGAAGGTTGTTTTGTTTTGGTTTGTTTTTTTCCCCCGTGTCCTGACACGGACATGGTTCCTTTCTTCTTCTCTGCGTTGGTTTACTGGCGTTTTCAAATCCACATCCACGCAGAACATCGGCGAGGCGATGAAGCGTTTTTTTTGATTGTTTCTTTTTTTGCTGACGTCAGCGTTGTCGGCGAGGAAACGCCGCGACCTCTCCCTGATCTAAAGAGTTCCTCTTCTGTGAGTTCATTAAGATCTCGCGTTCCTGCAGGGTTTTCCAAAACCTGGAAAGTTGGAACTTTCTTTCTTTCTTTCTTTCTTTCTTTCTGTCTTTCTTTCTTTCTTTCTTTCTTTCTTTCTGCGTGTTTGATTGTTTTCTTTGTCATAAAGATTGAAGCCGAAGCCTCTGGAACAAAAACATGGATCTAAAAGTGAAACCAGAGACGCCTTGAAGATTTAAATGCGGTCGAGTAACCAGTTGTTTTTTTTCTGTTGTTTTTTTCTATACACTCACTCACCATAAAATATCCGCCGCAGCTCCGGGGGGGCGGAGTCATCCGCCGGGGGAAACCAGCTGGGTTTTTTCAGGAAAATTATTATTCACTTTTATGAGATGGAAAAAAAAACTAAAAATATAAAAATGGAGGTAAAACTTTGAGTTAATTATTAAACATTATAAAATAAATTAAAAAAGCCCACAAACAGGATTCTTCTTATATATATATATATATATATATATATATATATATATATAGACCTCAGAACCACAGGAGAGGGTTAGAACCTAGACCAACAGTTCTGGTCTCGGTTCATCACGAGATCTAAGGATAAGAAAGAGCATCAAGAAGAATAAGTGATATAAAAACAATTTATTAAGGAGCAGCAACAGATTTTAGAAGAAGATGAATGAATTATATAAACTCTTTAAAAACACATTCGGATTTATTGAATGAAAAAAAAAAAGGATTTATTCACTGAAATGAAAGAAATAATATTTTTGCTGATTTTTGAAATGATATAAAATCAACTCGGAGGAAAAGGTTTAAAACACGATTATGGGTTTTCTGGTTAGTTTAATTCACTGAAGCCTTTTCTGGAGCACTTCCTGTTTCTGCAGCGCCTGGTTCCCGTCACATCAGGAGTCGGACCGCCAGGAATCTCCTACATGAAGATATTCAGACGCCTGAAAAAATAAATATTACACCTTAAGTGAGAGATCTGGAATCAGGAAGGAAGGAATCACTTCCTGATTCTAGACGTAAGCATGAATTCACTGAAGGGACATGAGGAACCTGGAAGAACCGCGAGCACCTTGAAGGAATCCGGGTTCATGCTGACACGGCGGCCCGGAAGATCAAGTGAGGTCGCGGTAACCTTCCACGGAGGAGGACGAGGATGTCCAGCTTCCTGAGAACGCCGAGAGGAGGCTGAGCAGAATCAGCTGGGCTCCGACGCTTAAGAACATCCAGAGCGCCGCGAGCTCGCAGCTGAAAGACGTTTCGTGGCGCCTGTGGAGGGAGACGGGCCAGAACCCACGGTTCCGAGGGCTTTCTTTCGTACGGCCCGGTACGTTCCGGATTTCGTTCCGGTGGCCTCGGCTGGCAGATATCAACCCGAACGTGATTCAGAACGTCGATTCTTTCACCTCGGCTTATCTCCAGGGGGAGCCAACATCCCCCGCCGTCTGCCGCCGCCATTCAAAGAAGGCGAAATATTCCTCTTTCACTCAGGAAGAGATTTGTCTCGGGGCGACTGCGCGGCGCTGCCAGAAACGTAGATGAATTGTGAGGCGCGTATCTCTTGGCCGAGATGAGCGGCGCACTAAATATAGACCCACATCCACTCGAATTTATTGCCATATAATGAGAAAAGGATGTCCCTCTAAAGTGGATGTGGGCCCTTCATTTATTACCAGGAAGCTTTCTCGCACTTTTCTCATGTGAAAGTTGGAGGAAGTTCTGTGACGCGGCGCTTAAAGAGGCCCGTCTCTCATCTTCAAAGGACCCTGGTGTACTCAGGGTCTCGCGTTTCATTTCTGCAGAGACTGTAAAGATAAGAATTTGACAAACTGATTTGTTTAAAAACAAAATAAATGGCTTGGAGGACGGAGAGATTTATCGCAGTACGTTAGAAATGTCTTTTATCTGCTTCAGGCATA
>JBBDHG010000089.1:222500-240000 GCA_037951165.1 Lophius americanus | reverse complement strand
TCGGTGTTCCGAGGTGACGTCTGCAGCCACATAAATCTGATTTAGAGGGATTGCACACTGAATAAGCAAATACATGAGCGCAGCATCGCCTCGCATCAGGGCCTGGAGGATGAGGATGAGGAGGATGAAGAAGATAAGGAGGGGGTGGGGGGGGGATTTAACGTCCCTCCCTCCAGGAAGTTGTTTGCATCAACCTGGGAAACTGTTGCTTTGGTGGAACCGGCAAAAAAGGGAGATGTTGCAGTCATACGGACAAAATTACAAGAAGTTTGAAATGTCTTCTAAAGTGGGATTATTGTGGTAAAGTGGAACAACTGCTGAAAACCGGCATTATTGCCGTAAAGTGGAATAAATGCAGTAAAGGGGACCTATTGCTGTCAAGTGGTTTTTATTGGGGTAAAGTGGAATTAGAGCTGTAAAGTGGAATTATAGCTGTAAAGTGGAATTATTGTTGTAAAGTGGCATAATTGCTGTAAAGTAGTTTTATTGCGGTAAAGTGGTATCATTGCCGTAAAGTAAGATTATTGCTGTAAAGTGGAATTGTTGTTGTAAAGTGGCATAATTACGGTACAGTGGTATAACTGTTGTAAAGTGGAATAATTGCTGTAAAGTGGTATTATTGCGGTAAAGTGGTATCATTGCCGTAAAGTAAGATTATTGCTGTAAAGTTACATTTTGCCGTAAGATGGAATTGCTCTAAAGTGCAAAGTGGTGCCATTGATGTAAGTGATGTTGCTGTTATTTGTTGTTGTCAACATGAAATCAGATTGTTGCCATAAAGCTGTGTTGTTGCTGTATGTTGGTCCCGTTGATGAAAGGTTGGCATCTTTGCTGTTTAGCTGAATCACTGAAATAAAATTGTGCTGTAAACTGACACTATTACTGTAAATTTGTTGTAAAGTAGCATCACTGCCGTAAAGTTGTATCAACACCACAGAATGGTGTCGTTGCCAGGATGGTGTATTTTTGCTCTAATGTGATATTGTTGCTGACATCAGAGTGGTATCGTAGCCTTGACGTCGTATCTCGCCATATATCAGTTGCAGTTGCTTCGGAGCAAAGATCCCGAGGACACGAGACCGGTTTAGGTCCCGGCACACATACTGGTGTCAGGGTCTCGTAGGTGCTAAGACCACCCACAGGAATAAAGTCCACAGCTGAGCTCCACGACTCCAGTTCCTCTGGATGCCGGGACGCCGTTGGTCGCAGCAGATCATCGCCGGCCTTGAACGTTGGCAGTTTGGAGTAGCCACGTGACCACAAGAAGATCCGGATCGCTTCTCCAGCGCCGTCCAAACGTGACGCTGAATGATGTCGCTGATTGATGCGGCGTTGATGCTCCACCTCAACCAGCCATCATGTCCACTCGCTGCTCTTGTCTGCGAGTTTGAGTGTGAGGTCGCCATGTTTGCAGGGTTTCCCCCTCGTGGGACTTGAACTAGATGAAACAGGACTGGGTGCCAGAAAAGGGGGACTGAGTTTGGCAACGTGGGGAATATGGTAAAAAGACCAGACGGGTTTTTCCTTCGGAGACGGTCAGCGGTTCAGACAATCGTCAGCTGGAGAAGTGAGCAAATGTGAAATGAGATTATTTTTACATAATGGCGGCAGAAGTCAACGCGGCTGGAAGTTACAGAGACGCAAAGGTCAGAAGTTTGAGAAGAGAAAAAAGTCGACCCTACTGTCATTGTGCCCTGGAGCAAGGCACCACATCATCTGCTGGTGGTGCAAAGGTTAGGGTGAACAAATGAATGGTAATAAGGTTTTCATGGATACGAGGAAGGGTGGTGCTCAGAAGACCAGAATCATCTGGAGATGATTTACCCCTCCACACTTCCTCCTACACATCCTGTCCTGAACCCTGAGTCATGGACGTCTCTTAGAATCTGCAGAGGAACATCTTCCCATGGACAACTCCAAACACATTTGTGGAAATAAAGGAAAAAAACGTTTTTTTAGAAAAAGAAAGCATGTAATGGAGCTGCATGAAACATTGACGTGGTGTTAAGCTTGTCCTTCCTCTCCGTGGCATTTGTTGTGTCTTATAGGGTTTACTTAAGTCAGCGTGTCAGGGCGACGCTTTTGACAACATTGTTACTAAAACCCCCGAAAGCCTGGACCTTAGTGTGAGGAAGAACTGGATTGATTTCGGGAAAGGCTGGCTGTATTTCCAACACTAAGGAAATACATGTTTGTTGCTGGGTTACAGACATACAGTCTCTGTATTTGACCCCGTTGCCGAGGAGCGGGGATTTCAGGGTTTTGCTCATGGACCCTCCAACATGTAGACTGGCTGGGTCTCGAACCGGCCGCTCTACCCACTGAGCCACAACCGCCCTCCATGTACTCCCTCCAATAATTATTGGGTCAACTCTTGGTTCTTGTCCCAGTTGGACATACTTGGAGAAACCTTATAGGGCGACACGTTGAAGGCATCCCTAAACAGACGGCACCTCAAATGTCTCCTTTGAACATGTAGGACCGGATCAAGCCCCTCACCTTCTCTCTAAGACTGAGCCCAGCCACCCCCAGAAGGAAGCTAATTTCAGCCACTTATATGCTTGACCTCATTCTTTGGGTCTTTGGGTCTCGGACCATTAATGGACTGGTGAATCAAGAGCTTCCTCTTCTCCACGACGGACTTATCCAACGCCATAGTTACTGCTGACGCCGCACCGGAACGCATGTCCACCACACGACCCGTTTACCCATCAGCCCCTTCTCCATCCCTTGAAGGCAGCAACTCATCTCCAACCCTGAGAAGCAGGATCCTCTTCTGTTCAATACTCCAGAAAAAAAAAAAAAAACCTTGGGTTGATATGTTCCGCGAGAACATGTGTGCAACTTCCCACGCGCGGGGGATTTCTAACATCTCCGGGTTGCGTTTCCGTGGCGTTGCGGAGCAGACGGGCTTGTTGCTGTAGTTGACTCAGTGCTGGTTTGGTTTAACATGGGCTATTTTTAGCCTGACATCTGAAGTATCCATGGAGTCTAAATGTGGGAAAAGCCTGTCCTCCTTCCTCACTGGGTGTCTGATGTTTCCCAGCAAGCTCTGCTCCAGCCCTCCGTCAGTATGTGTGTGTGTGTGTGTGTGTGTGTGTGTGTGTGTGTGTGTGTGTGTGTGTGTGTGTGTGTGTGTGTGTGTGAGTGTGTGTGTGTGTGCGGGAGAGTTCCACTGGTGGGTGTGAGAATCTGTTTGGGACTATAGGTGTGTGCGCAGCAGTGCACAGAGAGCAGAGGACTGTGGGAGGACTTCCTCTGTGGATCCTCTCTGTTTGCTTTTTTCGCTGGATGACATTCCGAAGCTGTTTCGCTTTTTTCGAGCAGGAAGTGGAGACCGTCCAAAAATGATTAAAACCAGGAACGGCAACAGAGCGGCCCCAGCTCCGCGGCAGAGTTCGGGGTGCTGACACAAAGTCAAACAGTCGTGATATGTTGTTTAATAAATCTGAATGAGTGCTGGAGGAGCACATCTAAGGCTGGGAAAGTGGATCCCGCCGTTTGGGAACGTTGGATGTTCTTTCTCTGGAAGATTAGTCGCAAATTATCGGTTTCCTCTGGTCCTCTGGGTGTCGGGCCTGATGCTCATGATTTGCGGGGCTTTTCGGTTCCAAGGTGTTTTATCACAAGGCGGATCAACTTACCCATTATGTCATAGAGACATTTTCCCATGATGCTTTGACCCTCATGATGACTCCTAGACCAAGAACTTGGAGTCACAGTGGTGTCATCACCTCCGCCCAGGAGGTTCTGTTCTCACCCGTGTCTGTTTGACAGCAATGACTCCTGGGAGCATTTCCATGACGGGTATTGAACAATGGTTTGGATCCGGATGAGTAAGGAGGTTCTTGGTCTGGGTCAGAACCAGTCCTTAATCTGGATCTAGTTCTTTCTGTTCCCACAGCCAAAGAAAAGGGTTATGTGGAAAACTGGTGTGAAGGGCAGAACCATGACCCTCGGTTCTGTAGAAATGAGAACGGGTCATTGGTTTTGGATGGGCTTTTAGGAAGCGATTAAAACTTTGGGTTTGGTCGTGTTGTGATGCCATATTTGTACAGTGGCCTGGATCGGACCAACTGAACACTGGCTCCACTGAGGATATCAGATTTTAAAATAATAAAATAGAATTAAAGTCATAAAAAATGTTAAAATAATTGCGATCCTTTAGAGAAAAAGTTAAATGATACGATATGGACATTTTGAGAAGAAATTTAAAGGAGGACATTCTGGCGTTCCACAGCTGGGGGGTCCGGATCTGGTTATACATTGACTTCCTGTGTTTGAACCGGTGAATAAAGTTCCTCCAGTTCTTACATTTATGTAACATTTTTACTCTTTCTGTCGCATAACGATCCCGAAAAGTCGGGGATATTGTGGAATCGTTATCGCCACCCACTGCGGAACCTTCGTGTTAACGCCATAACTCAAAAACTGTTTCATGGACCATTTTCAAACTTTATCCCTACATAGAATTTAGTGTGAGGAAGAACTAGATTGATTTTTGGAAAGGTTGGTTGTATTTTCAAATACTAGGAGGAGCTTTATCTCCAAATGTTTCCGGAACATCATTTCTCAACAGTTGGTCTGATTCAGTCCAAATTTGGTGCAAACGAATCGATTCGAGGAAAACCACTTTTATACGTTTGTGTTTTACTCTAATAGTTCGCGATTCGAGGAAATCCACTTTTATACGTTTGTGTTTTACTCTAATAGTTCGTGTTTTACCACCTAGGTGGAGCTTTTTTACAGAAAACGGTTTTACTGCCATAACTTCGTAACCGTCGGTTCAATTAATTCCCAATTTGGTGCATAGGAATAAACTTAAGGAGATTTTGTAAATATCATATTTTCTGTAAAAGTACATATTTTACTCAGTAGGGGGAGCTTCTTTACCAAAAACACTGTTTTGCAGACATCCCTCAAAAACTAATCCATGCGTCATTTTCAAACTTTACACTTACATAGACTTTAATGTGAGGAAGGAGTTGATTGATTTTTGGAATGGTCGGTTGTATAATTCTGACACTAGGGGGAGATTTACCTCTAAAAGTTCTCGGCCGTAATTTCTCAACCTTTAGTAGAATTTGGTGCGTATGAATCGAGTCAAGGAGATGTTACTAACGTATTCTATCCATATTTTAATCTAATAATTCATATTTTATCCACTTTAGGGAGCCTTTCCCACTAAACATACTGTGGGAATGACTTTCAGATTTTATTTGAGGGGTTGATTCAGGGAGATTAGTTGAAACACAAAGGGGATTGGGGGCTTTTCAGGGATATACCCCGGCTGTCGTAGGCCAACAGAAGGACGTAGGACAATTATATCTCTGCATTTGACCCATATCTGAGGAGCAGTTGGAATCACATTGGGGTTAAGGGTCTTTCTCAAAGAGCCTACAACCCGGAAACGGCGGCGGCGGCCTCAACCTTCCAACCACTCTACGTCCTCCGGAGCTGCAGACTACAAACATTGACATTGGACGGCTTTGCAAAATCTCACTTCAGCGCTCACTCACTCACTGCCACGGTTTGTGCACGATAAATCATCTTTGCATTGCAGCTACTTGAATGGATTCCCAGACGGGGCAGCAGGCACATGCCCAACGGGTCAAAGGTCATGCTATGCCAGCAACTTACCTCACTTTCCTGCATGCCGATTCTTCAAACTGTGATGCCTGTGGAATTAAAATGCGAGGATAAACATTCGGCGAAGGATGCACGTTGTTTCCGTTCATGCATTAGCAGATGTTAGCCGGGAGGCTGCTGCAGGAGTCGTCTAAGGTTCGGCCGGGATTCATCGAAGGTCAATGCGCCGATGTCAAACATGCGATCTGCATCAGTATACAAATACGTACGTGTCTGCACAGCGAGAGGTGGAGGAGAAATGAGCAAGAGGCGAAGCTCAAAGTCGTAATCGCATCCATCAAGAAGTTTGCCCCCCGCTCCCCGGCTCACCCACGTCGGTGTCGGCTTTACGAGGCAGTGCTGGATCAACAGCAAAGGGAAATATAGGGTTTATTTTTAGACAAAACACTAGCTAGCCACCTCTCTCCCCTCCTCTCTCTCTCTCTCTCTCTCTCTAAAGTATTTTTCTGTAAAAAATGCATGAACGGTGGATGCAGCTCTCATACATTCTTAACGAGGCTCCATAACCCTTCTCATGACTCCAGGTCGGGATAAGTGCAACCTATCCTTGTTTTCAAAAGTTACACTGAAGCCCTGTCTCAGACGGGTGAATTATTGAGCAGCTGACAGATGTTCCAACATCGTGACTCTATTGCATGTGTGTAAACCATAAACACAGCGACTGCACACGGCAGGTTTTTTTCTGTTTGTCCTGTTTTAACACGGTTTACGGTGGATTAAGACTCGCTTGAACCGGAGGTTTCCCTGCTTTTCTGACCGATAACTTGAATTTTGTCTTATTCAGGAAGTCCTTAGATCCAGAGAGAACCCCAATGTCAGACTATAAGGGTGAGGAGCTTTCATACGGAACTGTTTCGAGGCTAGCTTAGCCCCCGACGGGCGATGTTGTGTTTGGGACGAGAGGCGCTAACGTAGGGGTCTGAGGTCAGGAGGGTCGTCTTTGGGTTCAGTGTGCTATCCATCCATAGATCTTTGTCTGCTTCTTCTGGGCCGGGTCACGATGGCACCAGGCCAAACAGATCTGGTTCCAGGGCTAGTTAAGAGCCAGAGTTTGACTTAGCACCAGTTCTTTGAACACTAGCTCCTGGCTCTCAAAACCGGTGCAAGACAAGCAACAACTCTTTACTGGTCTATAGCCAAGAACTGACTACGTCAGGGGCTGGGGGCGGGGTTATAATGACCAGCAAGACCAGCACTACCACTGAACCGCCATTTTTAAAAACAACATCCGAGCGAGTTTCATCCGATAAACTAGCATTAATATTGTTTTTATTTTGAAATTGGACAGGACCAGAACCTGCATGGACATGATGAGCTCCTCCATCTCCGCTGTTGTGCCTGAGTATGGTGCAAGTGCTGCTGGGTAAACAGACAGTGACGTACTGACGTTACACGGTGACGTAATGGTTCTGACTTGGCTCCTTGACAATTGAATAGAAAACAGGTTCCTAGGAGGTGTGAGAGTTGAACCAACTGAGCGATGGCGCTAGCACCAGCACCGAACCAGCACAAGGCTCTAGACCAGCAAAGACTCGGTTCTCATCCGGCACCAGTTTTGAGAGCCAAGGGGCTTAGGCATTCAAAAAGCAAAGAACTGGTGTCAAGTCAAGTTCTGGCTCCGAAATAGCCCTGGAACCAGTTCGGTGGAAAATGGGTTCAAGTCCTGTAACATTTAGTCTTGAAAACCGACGTAAGGCGGAGGATATGATGGGAAATAAGTTTTAAACTTAACATGGCTTGTTGAAACCTGAGAAGAAAAAAAACTCACAAAGATTCTGGACCATGATGGAAGCCCCTCCATTAAACGATGAAAGGCATTCTGGGGCATCAGCGTCCAAAAAGCCTCCTGACCTGCGGGGAAAACTGCCAACCTGAAGAAGCTAGAAACACAGACTTTGTTCCAAAAACAACGGCGGGCCAAAAATAGAGGGATAGCGTCAAGAGAGTCGGGGAGCAGTGAAATTTGAACATGTTCTTTCAGACGGGCCGTCCCGTCTGCTGAGACTCAGACACAGCTCTTAACTGTCAGCGGCGAAGGTTCCGCCGTGAGAAAACGCTATCGGATCCCGACGCATTCGACCGGACTGGAGTTTACTTAAGAGAAAAAAGAAGAATTCCTCATTAAAGCGGAGAAATTAGTAATTTTGCTGTAGAGTGGGGGTATTTTACAGGTCGTGGGGGCGCAGGAGAACAGGCAACAGAATCGTCCTGCGACCCGGTCCACTTTGAGCACAAGCAGGATTTTCCGTTCGCCGAGGTGATTTATCTCAGATCGGCCTCCTTCTTCTTCTTTTTCTCACAACAGGAAGAAGAAGAAAGAGGCAGAGGAGGGAGGGAGGGAGGCAGAGGAGGTAGGGAGGGAGGGAAGACGAAGGCGGTGGTGGGGGGGGGGCGAGTTGAATGAGTTAGTTATGATGAACTGTCACTCAGAACCTGACAGAAGCTTTCTCAGCCACTCGTGCTCTGAGGAGTCCAATTGATAACAGGACTCTGTCAATGTCAGACGGCGAGGGAGGGGGGGGGAGGGGAGGGGAGGGAGGGGGCCCGTTTAAATGCACTCCCGGCGCTGTCGGATAAATCACATCAAACATCACTAACGGATACCCCTCTTCCCTCCTTTGTCGGTAATTGTGGTTTTCCTGTCCTCCCGTAGAGTCCGATCCCTCGACCCCCTCCACCAATTGGCTCTGACAAGGTGGAAAGCAGCGCCTGTCAAAACTATTAAAGGGGAGGGCGATATTTAAGAGGCGCACCGGATAACAGATATCTATCACCTCTCCGCAGCGGAGCGCTTGATCAAGACGTCTCTACGTCTCTATTCATCCCCCCCCCCCCCGGCCGAAAGTAAAAGTTATTACTCGGCCGCGACGACTGCGTACTTCTCGGGTGAGAGCGGATGTGACAGGTAGCTAGAGCGGGGCCGTTAGAGCGGATATGCCCGGGGAACATGAATAAGTCAGGGGGAAGAGGGCATTAAATATTCATTCCGGCGATATCGCTCTTTGTCATATCCTCTTTAACAACAATGATTACGGGCAGGAGGGGGGGAGGAGGTGGGTTCTTAAACTGGCGCTGGCTAGACATGTCATGACGCATCAAGTCACCACCGGGTGTTTAACCTGAGGCGGGGAGGATTTGCAGCTAACGCGCGCCGTTTGTTTTAAACGAGACGGCGTGCGGCGGGGAGATGGGTGGGGTCTAGCAGCCGGCTTCAGAGGGGAGTACGGGCAGAACCGGAGAACCCTTTTACACGTCGTGGACCGTAGCAACCAGAACTCTGATGTCAAGCGTCGGTGAGAAGTTAAGTTATTTAACCCTTCAATGTCCTGATCAGCTGTTTGGTTGAACTCCTTTATGAGTTTCTATTTCCTACTGAAAGATGTGACGGAACCTGTTTATAATGTGACCCAATATTAGCATGTGTATGCTAACGAGTAAGGGGCCGAGGATGGAGCCCAGAGGGACACCACAGGAAAGAAATAACTCTGACTGATTTTTGGTCAGTTCTAAGTTACTTTGTTGGTGTCTAACTACGATCCAATCAGTGATTTTTGAGAGTCTGCTCGACACTGAACCTCGAAACGGATCTTCTTTCGCGGGTTTAGGATCATACCCACGACAAATGTGGAATAATCTGTAAACTCTATTGATTTTTTTTCTCTTTTCTTTTTTTGAATCACTTTGTCATATTAAAATGTCTTCAACAAGAATAAAAACATGGAAAATGATTTATTTGCATACTTTTGTTCTTTGGGGCATTTATTAATTCGATACCTCAGATATTTTATATTTACCATAAAATGACAAATCATTTGGTCAGGCAAGTTTTTAAACAGTTATTTAAACAGCAATTATTGTTATTATAACTATTATTACATGGTGAAATTGTCTTTTTCCTGGAAATTAGTCTACATCCATTAGATTTATAAAACCTTTATGTAAAGCCTTTATTTTTTATAAAATTATTTTAGTCTTATTATACTTTTATTAGCATTTATTAGTATCCTTATGATCAAATATAAATTTCTCAATTGCCTTGGTTAATACCTCGTCTTCAATGGCCCCTCGGACCTTTGGTGTCCCCCAGGGCTCCATCCTAGGCCCCTTACTCGTGTAAAATGTAAACACACTTTACATTTGGATCAAATCTCAAAGTGCTACAAAGTAAAAGCAGATAAAAGCATCAATAAAAAAATAAAATAATAACTATATAAAAACATGACCAAAAAGCAGCAATGTTAATTAAAGTTATAGGTTCTGCTAAAAAAGGAAAGTTTTAAGTCCTTTTTTAAATGTGTCAGTCGTCTGTGGAGCCCTCAGATGGTCATTTTACTCAATAGGAGTTCAAATATGGGATCTGATCCTAGAGCAGACTGCTGACTTCATAGAAATAGTTAGGTTGAGTTAATATCGACTGTTTAAGATTATTCATGAGTCTCATTTTTCATCATCTGATACATAAACTGATCAGCCATAACATTATAACCACTGACAGGTGAAGCCAGAATAACATTTCAGCGATTTTGTCAAGCGTCAAAATTGCGATGGCTAGACCTCTGGCTCGGAACTTCTCCAGAACTTTAGGTCTGGTTGGGTGTCCCTGGTCTGCAGTGGTTAGAACCTACCAAAGTGGTCTAAGGAAGGGCAACTAGTGACCTGGCAACCGGCTCCCACAGAGGAGCAACTGTAGTTGCCAGGAAAGTTAAAGTAAAAAGAGGAAGTATATAATATTAATCTGATAGTTTTAATGTTATGGCTGATTTGTTTATATGAGACTCTGTGAAAATCCATTATCTAGGTGGTCTTTGGAAACAATCTCTTTAAGATCTGATCTCTGTTCTGTGAGTTTCGTACAGCAGTTATCTCAACCACCATCTACAAATCTACATCTGCCATAAGTTTAAAACCCACAGCAGACACTTTGGTCATAAAGACATTGTGTTGTGTGGTAATTAAAGTTATACTTGCAAACAGAGTATAAACAGTGACTATTAAAATTCTGAGGTTCTGTGATTCTGTGAACCAGAAAATCCCCAAATTGCACATTTTGTCCCCAGAGAGTTTTTTTTTTTTTTATCTACGGAATGGGGGAAGTCCAGAAGTCCTTTGATTTTGGAACGGTGTGCCTTCATGTCTCTCCGGGATTCTGGAATGCTCTGTGTCACGGTCCCAATCGGGTTTATTGTTGAATGATGAATCTTCCTTAAAACTCACACTTCAATAACGGCGGCCTAACAGCAGCCAAAACTGCCATGTTTCATCAGGGACAAATACTTTTATGGAAGTTTTCTACTTGGAACAATCTGTTACTTAAAAGGTCACATGGTGCAGAACCACATCATGTCAATGTTTTAGTTCATGCTGGTAAAAGCATAAAGGTTGAAAAACATCAATGTTTGTAGTTGGAAATGTCTGTGTTTGTGTGTGTGGTTGTACTTTTTTTAAATTAAAAACAATGTTAGTTTGTCTCCACGGAAACATAATTGTATAATTGTACTTGTTTTTGTTTATTTCTTTTTTGTTTATTTGTATTTTGTTTTAGTGGGAATATGTTGTACTATTCATGCATGATTGAAAACTTTAAATAAAGTATTAAAAAAACCAAATACATAAGGATAGAGTCCGTCTCCATGGAAACGTAATTGTTTTTGTTTTTGTGTTTTTTATTTAGATGTGAATTTTTTTTTTATATTATATCGAGTTTTTTTTAAATGTTGAATAGGTTGTGAAGTTCAGGTATGATTAAAAACCTAAAATAAAGATTTGAATGAAAAATGATTAAAATAAAACTCTATCTAAAAAAAAAAAAAAAAGTGAAATTCTGTGATTCTCTCTTCAGCTCCAGAACCTGAAGGTCCGTTGCTCTGGAAAGATGTCAGAAGAAGTTGAAAATGACTTCCCAAAGAGTTCCAGAGTAAAATACCGGAATAATGATTGAACTCTAATCCTCTGATCCATTTTTCTGAACCGAACCTTCCCATCGTTCTGCTGCAGCGAAGAAAAGAAAATCTCCCCGCGTCTCTAACTGTTCGATATTTCTGCCGATGCTCCGGCCGGATGCAAGAATCACGCTGGATGTCATCATCTGGGTCCGTTTGCTGGCAGCGCTGAGTAATCTGCAGACAGGGGATGAAAAAAAACGCAGGAGCTCCTCGTAGAAGCGGATTAATGGCCACGCGTTTCCGCGGCAGCGACAAACAACAAACAACAAACAACAAACAACAAACAACAAACAACAAACAACAAACAACAAATAGCTCACGGCTACATTAACGTGTCGCTGGTGAGACGTGTCGGAGTAAATCCAGAAGGAAGTTCAATATTATTAGGATGTAAATCAGATGGGGGGGGTCGGGGGTGGGGGGGGGGGGGTAAATAACGCCCACTGTTAATCCTAAAATCAAAACTCAGCATCCGTTGGTTTCTAAATGCACCGCTGTCATAAAAGCGTTCCCATCGACGAATGAGTCGGCGGGAAAGGTCAATAGTTAATTGAATAATCTATCACCTTGGGACGGACGGAGTGTTCCACGCCGCGCAATCAATGACGGGCGCATTAAAAGGTCAGCCGCAGACTCGTATGATAAGTCACCTGGTTAATGTTTTCTTTGCTTATACGCGGCGCCGCGGTCGGAGGAGAGCCGCCGGGAACGCTGAAAACACCAGGTGAGGAAGAGGAAGAGGAAGAGGAAGAATGAGGAGGGATCGGATCTGAACAATTATTGTCATTTGTCGGGCAGAAAATATCAAATAAACGCAGAAATTATGTCATTTTCTCCAGTTTGAGTCAGAATTCTGAATATGGTTCTCATTTGTCCCGACAAACGTAAAGTATGATGGTTTCTGCAAAATGACTGTTTTTATTTATCATTTCAGGCAACGATCAAACAATAAAAATAAAAAAACACAAAAACAGAAAGAAAGCCCTCCAATCAGGTCTGTGAGAAAGTTTCTCCCACTCATCTGGCCTCAGTCCGGACACTGGTGGTGGTGGTGGCTGATGACGCTGCAGAGGCTGATGAATGATGATGGATCTGTAAAGGCGGTGACGGAGATATGGAGGTGGAGGAGGTATGAAGGAACTAGATGAATGAATCGTATTTAAAGAGGCAGCAGCAAAGGAAAGTCCCCCGATCCCCTGCGTTCTACAAACAATCCTCCTGATTGATCTCCTCAAATTAAGTATGAAGTTATGTCAACAGTATTTAATTAAAAAAAAGAAGCTTGCAGAAGTGAGTTAAATATGTTAAACTATTACATCAAAATATGTGTAAAATAAGATATAAATAACATACATATCCTATATATATATATATATATATATATATATATATATATATATATATATATATATATATATATATATATACAGTACCTGATAATGTTTTTACAGTGTACAACCTGTATTTGACAGACTGCTCCTTTAATCTTCTTTAACTTTAGTTTTAAAAAAAAATCTTTTTCCCCTTCTGCGAAGAAGGATTCATCTCACTGGATCTTCTTCGGCGACAGGCGAATCTGTCTCACCTGAGAGCGGCGTGGAATAAAAACAATAGAAAAAAGCCCGGCGTGTTTGGTGGCGAGGCATCGGGTCACATTAGCTGCTTTTAATTTTTCATGCAGGAGAGGAATAACACAAAGTCTGCTAACGCCGCCGCCGCGGCGCATTAGCAATGAAACAGGAGCGCTCATTTAGAGCAATAGCGGTGCATTTGCAGCGATATCACTGCGTCGCTGTGACCCCCCCCTCGCCCCCCCCCCCCCCATCAATTATACATGAAGACCATTCCCTTATAATGGCAATTTATTCCCATTCCTGTTTGTTTGTTGTCATTCTGCAGGAAGGTGCGCCGCTCCCAAAGAAGAAGGATTTCAATGTTCACAGATGCTTCCTGGAGGGAAAATAAAATAAAATAAAAATAATTATGCAAATGAGCGCCGGAATAATTATAGACATATTCATTATTTATAGGTTTGGGTTTTTTTTTTTTTGCGCTATCATAAACTAACTCTGAGCTCGCCGCAGCTTTTCTCCTTTAATTGTGTGTACACAGAATTATGTCATTTGTTTCAAACGCCCGCTAACGCAATTTCATTATGACCACGGGGTGGAAGGATGATGATTGCCAATTTGGTTTTCTGTGAGAAACTTCATATTTTCTTTCACTTTCATACGCGGGCATTTGTTGTTTGATCCCCCCCCCCCCCCCCCCCCCCCCCCCCCCCCCCCCCCCTCTGCACACATCTAAATGTTTACTTTGCAGGGAATATTACATTATAAAATCCATATAAATGAGTAAAATTACGGCGCAGACTGATGTAATGATGGCCGCCGCCCAGCAGAATCTTATTGATGTAATCAGCGGATGGCACAAAGCAGCCATTTTTTCCCCCAGTAATTGGACGTGGCGGCGCAGTCGCTCGTTTGTTCGGTGATTAGTCGTCGTTTTAAGTAATTGTAAGTGAAGAATCGACGTCGGCCTTCTAAACGGATCCAACAGGTTCCTGCAGGTTTTCCGTGACGCTTTGAGTGGGTGCGGCTTCAGTGGCTCAAACGTCTCCGGGGGTCTTTTTTTTTTAAAAGGTGGAACCTGAAAGTTTATTTACAGAAAAGACTTTTAAAACTGTTTGATTGAATCAGGTTTCAATTTAATTTATCTACCCAAGGAGTTTGATTTATATTTTGCTCCAAAGTTTCGTTTTATTCTAAACTTGTTCCTGTGCTTTTTTTCTCAACTGATGATGACGATGATGATGATGATGATGATGATGAGGTCTTGAGGCGACTTGTTCTGCTTTTAGTGACCATCTTCGTCCAAAACGTGACCAAACTCTCAGTAAAGTCCCGTCAAGCGTCTTTATTCTCTAACGCAAGAATGTATGACTTCTGCAGCAAATGGGAGCGCTGGAGGCGGGACTTCCTGCCCCAAATCTGAAAGTTACCAAATGTTCGTTTAGGTTTTTTCTGAAGGAACCGGTTTGTGCTAAACGTAATATCCACTCGCTGCCTGATAGATCCCGCCCACTGTCATGTGATTCTGACTTTATATCACTATATTTATATGTACATACAGAATGATTGACAGGTGAATCAGCGAATGAGCATAAATGTTGGACATGCTGCATATTTGCCCTTTTTAAATAAACCTGATTTAGATAAATCCCACATTTCCTGCAGTCGCTCGCAGAAATAGCAGAAATTGGAACTTTGATCCTCTGACTGTTTGCGTCTTAAAGAATAAGAGGGCGTGTTTTTTCTTAAGACCTGAGAACCGCCTCGTGTCAAAGGTTAAACCCTGACGCTTCTGTCTGCTTTAATTCCAGAGTGAAAGCTCTTCATCTCATCCCATGAAGTCAAACCGTGTCGCCTAAACGCCGCAGCGCCCCCCCCCACGCCGAATCCCGAGCGAGGAAACGGGCCACTTGTCACAGAAGATCAGTTTTGTCGTTTTCCATCTCTCCAGTGTTTCTGAATATGGACGTCCTCACATTGATCCTCTGTGGCGTTTTGTTTGTCATCCCGTGAACCATCACTGTCAAACCCGGCGCCGCTCTATTCCCGGCGCGCCGCTCTTCTCCCAAAGAGGGTTTAGGACACGCAATTAGCCACGGCTGTGGCGCCATCAGTGATGCGGCGGTTGGCGACTTACAGAGTTTCTATTAAAAAAACAAAAAACAACATCCTGTTTATCTCTAAACATTTCCTCGCCAGAAGAGGACGGCGCCTCAATCCCCGAGTCCTCTGATGTGATCTGACTTTCTTTAATAATTCATCCGCTACATCGTGTCACGCTTGTCGCCGCCGCCGCTCTTCGCGTCTCCTGACAGACGCTCGCAAAAAAGCCTCACACTGTTTCATTCGTACCTCAGCCGGCGGCCGACGGACGTCCAGCAGAAACGCCCCGCAGACGCGAGGAAGAACGGAACATCGGCAGGAGGAGGGAACGTTTTCAGTTATGTTGTCCGAGCCGAAGTCGAGCCGTTCCATAACTCTTGGCCGCCTCCTCCCGGCCGCCATCTTTCACCGGGACGCTTCATGGGCCGTCACCTCCCTGTGACGGAGCGCAAAGCTAAAGTAATGTCCACTTCCTGTCCAGGAGACCCACGCCTGCAGAGGAGGAGAGGATCGCAGCGCCGGTGAGAGTTCTGATGGGGTCCGGTTGCCGTCTTACCAGATCGAGTTCAAACATACATGTATATATATATATATATTTGTGTATGTATATATAGACGCTTCATCAGCCGCCGCCGCAGCTGCCATGTTGTCACTCATGGCTGTTCTCCTACCTCCTCCTGTGAAGCCCAGGTTTCCGCCGGCTCTGCTGAGGGCGTGACCCGCAAACCCGTGACAGCCCGCCTCCTGTTGTGTAAACAGGGCCTGAGAGATGGCTGAGATGAAATGTAAACCCAGGGGTACCGCTGAGCAGACTTTGGGTCGTCTGCCACCTTAGAAGAGACGCCGCCGCCGCCGCCTTAACTGGCCGCGTCCCTCCGGTTCAACATTGTCCATTTCCACCTTTGCTGTTAGTTTGGCTGCGATCAAAACCTCTTAATCCATCACGTCTCCCAACCCGCTGAGCGTCCTCCTTCAGCGCCGACCCGGCGGGGAGAACGGACGCGGTGAAAAAAAAAAACAATCACGGGAACAGATAGAGAGGCTGATTTCATCATCTTCCAGGGGAAGAGATCCACCTTTTCTTCTCCTCTCTCTGTTTCGGAATTGCCTCGGAGCTCATCCGTAACGGCTCGGCGGCCCCCCGGGCGCTCGGCGGGCCGGCCGGAGGGGACCGGGAATTGAATGAGACGAAGGTAGACAGGGAGGAGACAGGGCGGAGACAGGAATGTCTCCTCGGAGGTCACGTCGGCAAAATTGAAAGTCTCAGGTACGGAGTGGGTTCCTGTCGGTTTAATAAAATGGATAGAATTTCCATTTACCCTCGTCGCCCCCCCCCCAAACCCCCTCCTCCAATCATCCTCCTCCTCCTCCTCCTCCTCCCCCCGCCCACCTTAATGCATTGTTCTGGTGAGGGAGCGAAGGAGTCGGGGGCCGAGGAACACACTTTATAGACACAAATAATCGTAAATTGGGAATGTCACCTTTAAGCCCGGGCGTTTTTATTATTGTTAGCGGCGCCGCTGAGTGGGTTTGATGCCTTATTCTCACAGGGAACCTGCGCCCCAGCCGCCACCCACCTCCTCGCCATCTTTATCGGGCTCCCGGCGAGGAGCGGAGTGGGGGACTCTAAGCTAACTTGCCTCTCCTCTCGCCGTACTTCTGGGTGATTGATGGCGAGGAGCTCGCTTTAAAATAAACCTATCCATTAACGGCGCTCACTCTTCTTCGCCCGTGGCGTTTACTGCTCGCCGTCCTATCAGTTGCCGGAGGCGGCGGCCCCCGCCCTACAGGTGTAAGCTCTTTATTTACTGCCATTATTTGGATGTTTACAAAGGCCCCTGTCTTGTTTACGGCGGCGTCTTTATAGATCCTCCCTTCCTGTGGAATATTAACCGTCTCTCCATGATTCAATATGAGAGCACAAAGGCTCATGGGAGCTGTAGACCCGAGCCGCAGACACAGGTACTTGTCTAATTGAAGTCTCCGGAGCTTCCAGGGGCACCGGCCGTATAAATTGGACACACGGAGAATACACAAAGTATTGACAAATGTCTTCCAACGCCGGCCCTCTCGTTGCCCGGCGAGAACGCGGCGGCATCATTTCCTATTCAGCGGGGGGGGCGGGGGGGCGCCACGCTGCCGAGTCAAGTCCAGCAGAATGGACAACGCAAAAACATTCATATATTTAAATTAGATTTGCAACACTTGACTGACTCCTGCTCTGCCGTGTGGAAG
>JBBDHG010000089.1:155000-217500 GCA_037951165.1 Lophius americanus | reverse complement strand
TCCCCCTCTGCATGGGATTACAAGGTGGTCAGCCGCTGCCAAGAATCCTCTAGGTGCAGAGCAATGGGAGGGAGAGCAATGGGAAAAAGCCAATACGTGACTCTGGAGTCAAATGGATGGGGGAGGCGAGGGGGGGTGGGGGGACGGAAATGGAGAGGGATCCGCGGGAACGGTGGGAGACTGACCTCTTACAAGACAGCTGTTCTCTCTCAGGTGCTTGTTCTCAGCATATCTGCAGCCCCCCCCCCCCCCCCCCCCCCCCCCCCCCCCCCCCCCCCCACCACCCGTCTTCTCCTTCTTCTTGTTAGTCATTATTTGGTCCCGTGGGATCCCAACCGGACCGCCAGAGTTTTTCATGTGGCAGGAAGCAAAAGTAGACTCCTAGAAAACGCCTGTGACTCGGACAGTAAACAACCTTTGGAGTTAGATTTTTTATCGGGTTGGCCCTTTACTAGAAGTCAACGACACGCAACAGAACCTGGACAACAACAGGGGGGGGGGGGGGGGGGGGGTCGTTTACCGGAACCTTCAACCCCGAGGCCCAGCGGTGCAGGAGATGTCGAGAGTCAGATTCTTCTCAGGTGATGCAAGAGACGCTCTGAGTTACGACGAACTTCTGCGTGAACAACTTCCAGCGTGAGTGAGAGAACGATTTCTCTGTTTATTTGTGCAGAAACGCAGAGTCAGCGTTTAACGCCACGCCGTTTCTGTCTTTTCACGTCATTTCCTTTTTTTTTCCAGTTATACCTTTAGGTGGGATCTGGAGAGGTTATGTACTTCAGGAGGAATTATAACTTTTCATCTTTGATCCTATATTGTATCGATTATTATTAATTATCGTTCCAACCCCCGGAAAAGTCGAGGCTATTATGGAATCGCTTCCGCAGATCCTTCGTGTAACCTCGATAACTCAGAAACTCTTTCACGGAGCATTTTCAAATTTCGTAACCACATGGACGTCGGTGTGAGGAAGAGCTGGAGTGATTCTGGGAGAGATCGGTTGTATGTTTCCGACACTAGATCAACCAGACCCCACTTGCGTTGAGTTGACGGAGCGAGCCCCCGCCCCACTGCACCACCAACTCAAAGTCATCCATCCTATTGTCCCCCTCTTCAGCAATGCTCTCCAGCCCATTCCAAGAGGATGTTGAGGCGTTTGATTCCTCCAACAACTTCTGGGCCTCCTCCCAGTTGAACATGGCCGTAAAAACCTCTAAAGGGGGGCATCGCGGAGGCACGGAACCACCTTCGGACCACCGTTCAGATGTCCGACCCTCGATCTACAAGGCTGAGCCTTTTTTCTTCTTCTTCTGTACATTTGTGAAACCAAATCTGCTCTTTTAAAAAAGTGCCACAACTGCGAGAGAGACGGATGAATTTCCAGCTCTCCTCTTTTATGATGTACCGAAGGAGTCAGATGGGGTTTTGTTCGGCGCAAGGAAAAGGCATTAGCTGATACGCCGCACCTCATCTCCGCCAAACTCTCCAGGTTTGAGCAGCACCAGGAGGCGAAGGGGGATTTTGATTTTTTTTTCTTCTTCCTCCTCCTGCAAAAGTCTTCAATCTTGTGAAGCCTGAGGGGCTGAGTAGGTGTTTAATTATTAAAGGTGTTTGAACAAAAGGCTATTCTAAGCCTGCTGGAGCCACCAACTGGACGTTCTCCTCAGCGTTTGATGGATGACTACCCTCATAAATAGTCCGTTCCCCCCTCCAGCCCCCATCGCTGTGTTTGTGCTGATTTACCCCCAAAGAATCCCGGAGATGCGTTCCGTCCTCCTGCCTCCCATTTGGAACGACACGCTCCCATTTGTGGTGTTTCACAGACACGGAAGCATCCGCTGTTGTTTCCAGGGAAGGTAAACTAGATTAAACAGCTTGGATTTTAAATGTAAGGTTTCCAAAGCGCCGCACAGACGAGATTTAAACGCCGACCGCGTGAGAAGGAAGTGGAAAGCAGAATTTTTCTAAAGGTATTCATGAAAATGTAGATTATCGGCGGTGGGTTCTTGAAATACTGCACAATTAAATGTAATTAGTCGAGTACGGCGACAGAAAAAGAGCTTTAATTGTTCAAGAAAGGGAGAAAAAAACACAATAGAAAGCAAAACTTTAGTCAAAGTCCTGATTTTAAACTTTGAATTGAGCAAAAGAAGTCGATAAATTCTATTTAATTATGACTGAATATGTCAGAACTGTCCTTTTTTCATCGCATGAACTCACGGATGCGTGGATAATTATGCAGCATTTCTCTCTAATGTTTCCCTCTCCTCTAAAGGGTAAAGAAAAATAAAACAATACAAGAGTTTTGAAAACTTTTGTCTATTTAGAAAGTAGCTGAACGTTTAGACGCGAGATTTAACCGAGTTAAAGTAGAAGATTGTAAAAGTTGTGCAAACTTACAAGTACTTCAGAATCAACGCTGTCACGAAGGCGAGGCTGTTTGAACGAGGAGCATCAGATAAAACATGAACACAGAAGACAACCACCGTGAAAACCGGAAGATGTTCTACGTTATTATGATTGAACCTGTCTGTGGTTATAATGTTATGGCTGATTTAAACTAAACCACACACACATATTCTCACCATCAAAACTCTGCAGTTATGTTAAGCACAGATCATGTGCATTTGTCCCTCCCACTGATTTCACCGACTAAGTGGGTGGAGTCTGAATCAGGGGGAGGAGCCATAGGCCTGATTACCTGCTTTTATGATAATAATAATGAATTTTGTTAACATAGCAGGTTTCAAACAAAGTAAGAAACTGCTTTAAAGGAGAAAATGAAAAAGAAAATGTGAGAGTCGGAGTCGAAAAAACAATAAAAAAAACTTTATAGAAAATAGATAATAAAATAGGAGATACATAAAAAGTCTTAAAAAGTTACATAAAAGTCTAGAATCAAGAAGAGACAACATTTTAGGTTGATTTATGTTCAGATTATTCCATGACTTAATTTCTATTACATCAGTGTTTCCTTGGTGATTACCTTTTTACTTGGTGACGGTGGCCGATGAACCTGTGGGTAAAAACATGAAACACAGGCGAACAATTACAAGTTCCATGTCATTATTCTGATAGTATTCATTCCAAAATAGTTTATTATTCAGTGTTGTTGCTGAACCATGTTGCGGGCCGGTTCTGGTCCGAGACCCGATGTCTGGGGAGAACGGGACTAAAGGACGCAGTACCCCGACCGACACTGAGGTCCAAAATTCTTGTTCCTAACCCGGTTCCTCTTAATTATTATTATCACGTTTTTGAATCTGTTGATAAATGCGCTTCCTTACCGTAGAGCGGGGGTCAAAGGTCACGCCGTCTCACACGGTCCAGCTGAGACGCCGCCGCACGGGAAAAAAAATGTCAGGAGCCAGCGATCTCATAAAAATCCAGCAGGTTACTCGGTATCGTGGTTACATTAAGACTTTCCCCCCGCAGGCTTGTAAAACTGTTGTCAGTTCTGAAATGATTGCATTCTGGTTTTATTTAGCATTCCAGGTTTCTTTTCAGGCGGGGGGGGGTCAGAGGAATGAATGTCCTTCCATGTTCATGCACAGGCCGGAGTTACTCAACATTTTTGAACCCGTATCTAAACTAACATATTTCTGGAGGGGAAAGTTGGCTCCTGATCGCCGCTAAAACCTTGTCAGGCTACTGTTTCCTTTGGACCCGTCCTGCTTTCCCAAAGAGATTTGTGTCCAAATAGCCCCCTCCTCATGACGGCCCACCAGATAAAGAACTTGTGCTTCATCAAACGTGTCCTCCTGAGACTCGGGACCTCAAAGAAATTGAACAGACACCTCAGGAATCCGGAGCTTTGGGCCCTTCCCTGATGAAATAAATGAGTTGTTTGAATTACCACTTAATAACGGGCTTGGGGCAGATCGCTGGAGTCGGCGTTCCCTCGTGGTTCCTGGACTATAGGTCGGCGCTGATGTTTCCACAAATTAAAAATCCACCCGAAACCTTGAGAAATCAGGCTGCGGTGTGCCCATACCTGCTCCGTCAGGACTCCTGGCTAGGAAAAATGTGGACGGAGCCTTCGACGCTCTTTGGGTTTGGTAGAAAACGAGGAGAAGAAGAAGACAGGAGCCACGTTTGAGGGTTTCGCCTCATTTCTCTCCCTCTGAGGAAAGTCGAGGGGAAAAAAAATTGAAAAAATAGGTCGAGCTCACCCTCTGCTCCAGTCTGGCCCGATGAACTTCCCCGACTTTTACTTCTCAGGTTCTATTATGTTCAGATACATACACTCTCAAAAAAACCATTTCCTTCATCTCATTTTTACAGCGGATGAACTCAATCAGCCATAACATTAAAACCATCTGCCTAATGTTGTTTAGGTGTAGTTTAGTAGGCGAAAACATCTCTGGGGTGTCGCTGCGTGTTCCGACACCCTCCTGTCAGAACCAACATGAAACTTTTCAGCACCCTGTGCTGCAGTAGCTTCATTGCATCAATCAGTCTGGGTGCACAGGACAATCCGTGTTATTCCGACTTCACCTGTCGGTGGTTATAATGTTTTGGCTCCTCATGCATGTAAATCTCAGACGCTCTAACTGCACATATATGTATATGTATATATTTGTGCGAGCCCAGCCACCAGAACACAGCTCAGTCGGACCCGACGCCGGCTGTTTGATTGGATCTTGGACTTTATTCTGCATCAGACTGGATCCATAAATCTGGATTAGGTGTGAAATCAACCTTAAAGTTCATCATAAGTGGATCTGGATCCTCATGTTCCCTGGATCCTGCGGTAAACCCGGCGCTGAGGAGCCGTCTGTAGCCTTTTAGCCGGGCCGAGCCAGGCGGTCCACCATACACCGTTAATCAACCTCAGTGGAAAACTTCAGCGCCGACCCGCTGATGGTGGCACTGGAACCGCAGCATTCAGCGCCGGGGGGGCCGGGGGGGGGAGACCTGGCGTCGGATTACTCTCAGCCCCGGACCTGTACTTTCTCCACATGTGGGCCTTTTCTGAGAGGCGGCTCGTGTTTACGGGTCGGCGGGGGTTGGAGTCACGCTTACCTTGACCACAGGCTGACCGCTCGCCCCGGCCCCCCGGCGTCAGAGTCAGGGAGAGGTGAAGCGGACTATCTCCACTTGCAAAACAGTCCCCTGAGACCCCGGAGACCTCGCGCCATCCCCACCTCCTCTCCCACCTCTGGCACGACATCCTATTAGAGGGGGTCCACGGGCCATTATGGCGCTCCTCACCTCCGGCGGGGCGCCATCAGAGGGGAGGAGAGGTGCGACCAGGCCGCTAATCTCTCCCTCGCTCCCTCTCTCTCTCTCTCTCTCTCTGAGGACAGCTACCTCCAAGGTGACACGGAGCGAAGTTCTTCCTGCAGCCGGCACCGGACCAGCCGGGTTTATGAATTACAGGCCTTGCTTAAGTGGTAATTTAGGCAGGACTTAAGGGATAACTTGTATTCTAAGAGAGGAAATCCTTTGAGTTTCCTCTTTATAATAGAGCACCTACCCCACAGCGGCTAATCGGACCCAGATGTTGCTCCACGCAGCATTAAAAGCCCCCACCCCCTACCCCCCTTCTCCTCGCCGCTACGTGAAACGTCCTGAAATTCTGTCATCATGCCGGCGTTCCTGCGCGTGGATACGCTCCCGTGTCTTCGCCGCGTAATCACATTACTTAGATTTAATCTGAAAAGGAGGCAAATTACGCACTTTTTCCACGTCGAATGTAGCCGCCGCGGCGACGACGACGAAGAAGACGAGGAGCCGCGGCCGTGAAACCTATCCCAGGGTGCTTTGCATGGATGTCACAAGCCCGGGTAGAGAGGTAGAGGGGCGAACGAGGCGCAGGATGAAAGGGAAACGCTAATAATGTCTCACATGTGTACTGGCAAATTGTCTGCTAACAGCGGCGAGCGCGCGTTGCTCGCCGGGAACGCGGCAGCAGCCTCCTAATAAGCAGCATGCACCATTTATGATCATAAATCAGGGGCAGGCAGGGTGAGCGCTGTCAAAATAAAAAAGAACACGTCAATCCGAAGCTCCCCACAGTTGCCCGAGCTGGTAGCTTGTCTGTTAGCGCGCTTTCTGTTTTTTCTTCGTCTTCTTCTTCTTCTTCGTCTTTTTCTTTTTTTTTTCATGTTTGCCTATGATGTACAAAGGCGGGAAAAATCACATCAAACCCACAGATTTCTTAAACTTGTGCAAAGGGAGATGGAAATCAAAGGGAATATCAAAGTTGGGAGAAGTATGGGAACGCGTCTGTGCAAAAGTAAATATTTTGTTCTGACGGTTTGTGTGTTTGAGGAAAAGCACATGTGATGAAAAGCAGAGATATACATACCAGCGCCTGAGAGTGAGGCAGAGCCAGAGTGAGCGCTAGGTGAGGGAAACACGCTTAGGTGAAAAAATGAGGCCAAGCTGGCTTTTTAATACTTCATAGGGCATCGGAAATTCTTTCTGAATCCCCCCCCCCCCTTAAGTTCCCCCCTCGCTCTCTGCAATTATGCATGTTTATTCATTTTGATTAACGCCGATGAAAAGCGGCGCCTCTCCTCCGAACACTGGTGCCGCTGAGGGGGAAGTGACAGTCCGTCAGAAAGGCTTGAAAGACCGACTCTCCGCTTCGGCACCTACAGGAACAGCAGGTAACCGACTGCGTCTGAATATTTCAGCGCTCTCTCAGGACGGCGTTCAAAGGGCGACGGGCGAATGTCTGTGGACTTGCTGAAAAGTTGATTTAAGTCGGGGGCGACATGAGTCATACGTTGATTAGTTGCTTTGGGCCCTGGATTCTCTTTGCTTCTAACAACCGACTTCCCCTTCTTTCTTCTTCTTCTTCTTCGTCTTCTTCCTCTTCTTCTTCTTCTTCTTCTTCTTCGTGAACCTTCTCTCTCGGTCCACCGGCCGCTGAAGGAATTATTAAAGAGATTTCCAGAATAAAGAATGATGGAGCCGCTGGAAATATTCAGTTTCAGGTTAAAGTCGGAAAGACAAAAACGTCTCGTTTGTCGTCGGGTCTAGTCTTCAGAGTCCATCCTTTGCCCTTTGACCCCCTCCTGGTTTCTCAGACTATAAACTGTGTTGGAACCAAAAAAAGGAACTGGGCATGTGTGGAAAATGGCTCCGCCCCCTTAAGAAAATAAATCCTAAAAAAAACTCCAAACTTCATTAAAAACTGGTGCCAATTGGACCAGACCCCCCCAGACCGGATCTACACCACACCAGGACCACAGTGGACCATCAACACTCACCAGTAGCATATTATACCAAAATTACCAGAAATTCCAGAAGGTGATTGAAATGCATCAGGAAGGGTTCCAAAGCTGCTTCTAAGATGATTGATGACCCTCTGAGCTTCTGGGAGAATCTTCTCTGGACTGATGAGTGTAAAAGTTGTTCTGTTTGAAGACGGGGGTCCAGTTCCATCTGGTGGAAACCAAACACATGATTCCACCAGAAGAACATCAGACCTACGGTCCAACATGGAGGTGGACGTGGAATGTTGAGGAGATGATCTGAATGTCGGGTCATCAGTCTGATGACTTGGTGGCACCTGAGAAGATCACCTCCTGCTCCAAACCCTCCAATGTTTCTACACGGACGCAGTTCTGTAAAGATGAGCGTGCCAAAGTTCCATCACAGTGACGTCAGAGGTTCATCTCCTGCTGTAGACTGCAGAGAAAAGTTTGAGGACAGGACGGAAGCTTCATGATGAAATGTAGAAGGAAGCTCCGACAGCTGAGAACCTACAGGTCATTATTTCCTCTAGTGTGAAAGTCTTGAGAAGTTGCCAGTAAATAATGACTTGGTCCGAAACTTCTTCCACTACCTTGACCTCTGGCGAAAATCCAACATCAGTCCGTAACCGGAGGCGTTTGATCGCGTCCAAACAGACAATTAGAGAAGTACGTTTGTTCCGATGTGTCACAGCATCCACAAAAGAATAAATAAAACAGGTCATTATTGTGGCGGCTGCCTCGCCGCCATAATGCAACACGGACAGGAAATGGAAAGATGAAAGAGTCGCTTCTGTGGATCCAATCCAGCTAAATCTTCAGAATCCAAATTGTCACTTCCACCCTGGATGGAAACTTCTAATCTCTGCTTGTTTGTCGTTTAAAAGATGATTTAGACACGGCGTTTTGTAAAGAGGTGGCCTTTAGGACCCAGGAGACTGTTTTGGCGAAGTTGGACGAGATCTCCGAATAACTAGTCGGTTGTTGGTTCGGTCCGTTTTTTTTAATGGTGATTTCCTCGGGACGTGGTCCAGGATTAAACCCGTTAAACTCGGATGCTGATCCCGATTAAAGCCAGATCCTGGACTATTTGGATCCACACCATTGATCCCTGATCTTCTTCTTCATTTTTGGGCCGCTCCTTTTCGGGCTCCCGACAGTTCCCATCCTGTTCCCATCCGTTCGTCGGTACCCTGCTGTACCAGAGACGGTATTTGTTAACCCGGGTCCCCAACTGATCTGGTTTGGAAATCAGTTTTGTTCCCTATTTGGATTTGGCACAAGTTTTACGCCGAATGTCCTTCCCAACACAACCCTCCCCTTTTATCCGGGCTTAGAACCAGTACTGTAGGTACACTGGCTTGTGACCCCCTTGTGGCTGGGTGACGATTGATCCTTAATGGCCCAACCTATTCCAGGGTTCCCACCAAGAACTCCCAAGAGCCTCTCCGAAGTTCTCGCAAGCGTAAACACACAACAAAATACAAAGACAACTTTATTAGCAGTTTGTACTGAAAGTGGTTTTGCATCGTTGGGCCCGTTCTGTTTAACTACTCATGCTAACTCCAGGACGCACGGATCATCCTCAGTTTGAACGGACCGGTTGAACCGCCGAGAAAAACAGCAAAAAAAAGTTCCAAGCAAACCGGGCTTATGGGTCAGAGAGTCCGGCGCCCCCCTGCACTCTTTGTGGTGGGAGAAGATCCGTTCAACATCTCGTCAGCTGCCCCGAAGCCTTGACTGATAGATGTTATCGGTGGCGCCACGACCCAAACACAAGCCCAAAGCAGTTGTGGAATCGGTCGCCACAGCCATTAACTCCAGTAAACACCACAGCAGGAAGAAAAGGAACCTTCTCCATCATGCCGGTCCACAACTAAAGCTACCTGGTCACCTCACTCTTACCAGGCCCCGCCCAGACTGGATCCTCTTCCCGGGCGTTACCTAGCAGGTCATTGTGTGGGGGGGTCCGTCTATGCCCTGGAAGAAGACAGGAAATACAAGAATCCGTTGGATCGTTGCTCAAACCGAGGCTGTGAGCCGGTTGAAGTGGGCTGCCGGGGGGATTTGCTGGGAACTTATTCTATGACGTAACTAGAGCAGCAAAGAGGCGGGGCCAAACCCAACCTCACTGAAGATGAAGAAATGGGTTTGATAAGGAATGAAAGTGAATATTTGGCTCAAGGGTCACCTGAGTGGGGGTGTGGGGGAGGGGTGTGTGGGGGGGTTGTGATGTTTGAGGGACCACTGAGCAGATGAGATTTTACTTACAGCCACATGAAATAATAATCGGATCATAATGTGGTCTTTATAGCAGAAACGAGAACTTTTCCCAAACAGCCTAAATAAACGGAGTCCACAGGAAGTCGTCAGTAAAACCGCAGAATACGTATAAATCCTGTCTGCGAATGCGTTTTTACAACAGTTGAAGTAAATAAAACGAGATTGCTGTTTGTGATGTTTCTGCAACTTCATGACCACAAACTTCTTCCTCACCCCCCCCTCCCCCCTCCCCCTCCCCCACCGCCGGAAAAACCCCTAGCCTGCTTCTGCAGTCACAGATAAGCCCCGCCTCCCGACACACTACGGTATGCACTGTTTCTTTTTCTTCCTCCTTTCTCTGCAGGTAAACACAGGTATGTTCAATCTGCCGCCTGATTGGTCGTAATCCTCATGTGACATACGTGAATTTATTACAGCGGATGACCCCTCGGAGAATTCCAAAAAAAAAAACCCTAAAAACACACACATCCTTGAACGAAGGGAGAAAAGAGAAGTAAAAACAAGGGAGAAAAATGATAGGAGTGGAATGATAACAACATGTAAACACTCTGACTCTGGAGGCCGGGCTAATGAACGTGCGAGGACAGGAATAGAGAGTGAAAGAGCCAGGGCCGCCGTCCAAAATATCTACTCCCACATAGGTCAGTGGACTTTTGGCTACATCCTGAGCGGCGCAGGGGAGGGAGGGAGTCGTTTAAATGCCTGGGATCTGAGGAAAGAATTCGACAGGGCATGGGAATGGCAGTGTCACGGCAGTCGCCAGAGAACGCTCTTAAAACGCCGCCATGACAGACGGGCCTCCTTCAAAACACTGTCACTCCTGCACAGCCTCAGTTTCTCCTTTTCTTTTTTTTTTTACGACTCTGGAATCCTGTTTTCTCAAGGGGTTTTCCAAACAAACCAGTTAAAGGATTATTTAGTGGTGTCGGAATAAAGTCGTAATCCGAAAGGGGAGACAATCGGGACAAAAGATCAGCCGGGATGATGTTTCTGGATCGGCTTTGTTTTTTTGGAGGAGGGGGAGAAAAAAAGAGAGAAAAATTTAAAACAGATCTAGTTTTAAAAGCTCTTTGCGGCCGAGTGCGTCGTTATTGGGCGACGCAGCTGCAGAGTCTGTAGATCTCATGAAAGTGGAATTATACACCACATACCACCGGCCAGGACCCCCAAAGCTCCAGAACTGGTCATCGAAAATGTTCCTGGTCTCCAGACAGAACCGTGGTTCTAGTAAAGATCAGGCACCGGCCCGGAACAACAGATTCATTTACTTTTAAATGTCACCTCAGCATTCGCCACTATTCCGCCTAAAGAGAAATCCTTAAAACGTTTAAACTGGGGAAGGGGTTTTAGGCCCAAACTGTCTTTGATCCCTGATTTGGAAAACAGGGATGATCCGGGACCTGAAGGCTTGTCAAGAAATGTCCGATAATTTCCACGACTATTTGCACATATTCTAGTTTCTATTCCTTATTTAGAAATGTGACCCAGTAAGGAGCAAGTATGTACTAAAGAGCAAGGGGCCAAGTATGGAGCCCTGAGGGACGCCGCCGGTCAAAGGGGCAGGAACTATAAAAGGCTTTTGATGACTAGGATTTGATTTAGTTATTTATTTATTGGTATATTAAAGTCTGTTAGGACTGAAGATTTAAGGTTTCTGCAACTTTATACAACCTACAAAAGTCCCAAAAGTCTCTAAACAGGTTTCGTCAATTTACACGTAAAGTCTGTTTTTGAACTAAATTTTTTAGGACATTAAAGTGATAAACAAAACAAAAAATATATATATATTCCTCCTACTGCAATTTCCCATAAAGACCCTCTGGGCTTGTTGGTACGAGATTTTGAGACCCCGCCTGTATTTCTTAATTTGACGAATAAAATTCTTTTTTTTCACTTTTTACGTGACTTTTTCGCGATCTTTCTTCACTACTCGACTCAAGATCGCCTGCCATAATTTGCGTTGCGCTCAAATAACGTGAAATCACACAAATATACGGCGATGGTAGACAACCGATAGCGATAAACTTCGTCACTCTAGACATCAAAGTCTACGTAACAATTGGAGAATCTCAGCGCTAATCGTTGAAAAAACGTTTTCTAACGTTCGAAATTCGTACCTGCGGGAAAAAATGTGAGGATAAGATTCCAGTTCCAGACACGAGTCTTTCTCGGCGTAGACGTGAGAGGCGGAGCTAAAGCACCGTTGACTCCGAAGAAAAGTCTAAAAGGTGATCATTTGCTGAAAATGCTTTGATGTCCCTCGTGTCCAATGACAGAGAAGTTTATAATGACGAAAAGAGGGTCATTATAACCGACTTCCTGCACCGGGGATTGTGGGTAAATCTGTATTTTCGCCACTGAAGAGAGACTCTGAACATGGAGGCCAGAGTGTGTGGGTGTGTGTGTGTGTGTGTGTGTGTGTGTGTGTGTGCGTGTGTGTGTGTGTGTGTGTGTGTGTGTAAAGAGGGAGGACGATAATTTATTTATGTTTCGAGACCAAATCTGGGTCACTGGAACCTCGTTGTCGTCGTCCTCCTCCTCCCAGAATCCCTCTGTTCCCTGACAGCGAGGGAGGTGCCGTTAACTAAGCACAGATAACAACAACTCTTGTAATTTATTTCAATTACTGCCGGCCTAAAGAGGACATCGCTCCCTTCTCTATCGGGGAGAGGGGGAGGCACCCGACTCCCACCCCGAGGAGGAGGAGGAGGAGGAGGAGGGCTGGTCAGATTACACAGACTGTAAATATCTGGACGGACGTCCCGGTATCGCTGAGATCACGCTCGGCTTTTATCTCTGCTGACGGCGCCGGAAACGGCGGAATGTTCCTTTATCAGCTTCTATCAGTTGGTTTTTAGTACTTGACCCATTTCTTCTTCTCTTTATTCAGAAACAGACTTCACTTCCTGTCCAGATCCAGCGTCGGCGCTGAGCGGTAGAGACTTCAACGGTTGTAGTTTGGTTGTTTGTCAACAACAACAACAACAACAACTAATCTTAAATGTTCAACAACAGCCTTAATAACTAAAGTACATTAGGATATTCAATATAAAATTAATACATTTATTGTTTAAAGGATATTTATGAAATTGTGATTCTGATGCAAGTGAATGCAGCAGAATTCTGATTTTACCTGAACGCATCATTTCATTCCATCTAGTGAATAAATATTATCAATGAATAAGAATTAATATGAATAATAATCAATAATATTTATTCTTAGGCATATCTCGCCTCAATAAAGGTCAAAGGTCATGGCTGCACTTTTCCAAAACCACTGGGCAGAAGACATTACGGGAGAGTGGTGAGGAGAGAAGCCAGAAGAACATCTGAATTTACCCACAACCCACCTTGATGACCCTCAGAACTTCTGGGATGGACCTACCTTTTAATTTGACGAGGCCTGACTTCCTGTCATCAGAGCTGGGATTCATCAGGTGCTTTTCCAGCTGTTATTCATAACTGCACGTCTGTTTTCCAGGAAGAAGAGGAGTTAGAGGAGGAAGAGGAGGAGGAGGAGGATGCGTGGAAGGCCCCTCAGACGGCTCATACAGGATGTTGTAGTACAACGGATCACACGCCGTGACGCCGAAGATACCGCCACCCGGGTCAGAAGCAATTTCCAACCCCAGATTCCTGGATAAAGCTCGTTATTATTAAACCCGCCGGAGCTGTCACTCAAACGAGGTGCTGAAGAAAAACAAAACTGGAAGTTTGTGATTTTAGGGGAAAACAATGCAGCAGGGTTGGGAAGACGAAGATGAAGTTGAAGACTTCCGGAATGTTTTTTTTTTGATGCACCTCTTAGAGATTCTTGTCCGTGAGTTTATGTGATTATGCTAATCACCGGCTCTCTTTGATCTTTGATCTTTGATCTTCAAAGACAACGTCCGTAACTTACATATTATTTCATTTTTTACATTTTTTTAAAGGAATCTTATGGAAATGAGGGGAAGAGGAGGAGTAATTAATTTTTCATGACGCGTCTCGGCGTATTTCCAATCGCGGCGAGAGTCGACGGCGCCAAATCAGCGCTTTAGCACGCGGGAAAAAATGTGGAGGCGGGAGGAAACGGTTTTCAGATGCGGGAAGATTAAAGACGCTGGGACTTAATTCGGACCGATCAACTTTACTGTTTGATGCTCTTTTGTGCTCCCAGCATGCAAAAACTCCTCCTCCTCCTCCTCCTCCTTCCTCTTTCCCATCACCCCTTTGCTCCCAGTCTTGTTCGTCCCCGCTCTCTCTCACGGAGTGTACTTCCTGTCGACACCGCCGCGAGGAAGCGGCCTCCTTCAGGAGGAGGGGTCGGGGGGAGACGGACCCCGAGGGCTGGTGGGGTACCACCCGCAAACACGCCTGCATTATTAAAACCGGACAGCGCCGCGAATCAAAGGCTGGGATCTGGATTAAAAACCGGGCCTCGGGCGCTACGTGGGATCAGAACTCAGAGTGAAGCTCCTGTCGATATTTTGTTTATTGGCCCGGCGACGGTTCTGATCCGAGGAGGGTCAGAAAGGTGAAAGAGTCTGGAAATGATCAAATAAACTGTTAAATAATGACGATAAAGGGAAACTTCGAAACAAACAGGAGGTTGTTTTTTTTTCAGGAGAGTTTATGGATTTTATTCACCGTTTTTTATCCGTTAATCATCATTTATCAGGAAAAAACGCCAAAAGTTCTTCAGGATTTGCTTCTTCTCCTTCTTCTTCTTGTTTTCATCTCTGGCCTGTTGGTTCCGGTTCATCTGAAGAAACAGTTACGGATAATAAATCCATGAATGAATGCAAAATAAATCCCCCACAAAAAATCATATATGTAGGCAGGAAATGACCGAAACTGGCCCCCAACCCAGTGCGTTGTACCAACATCCCCCTGATTCTTCTTCTTCTTCTTCTTCTTTGGGCGGCTCCCTTTAGGGTCTCCCCCTGTCCACTGCATCACATGTCCTCTCTCTCCCCCTCCGGAAATCTCCTCTTTGATCGCCCCTCTTTAATCCTGCCTGCAGCTCCATCTCCAGCATCCTTCTACCAGTAGATCCACTATCCCTCCTCTTCTTCACGGGTCAGAACCATCTCAGTTTGTCCTCTCTGACTTTGTCTCCAGGACGTCTCACCTGGACTGTCCCTCTGATGTCTCCTTTCTAATCCTGTCCTTCCTCTCACTCCCAGAGAACATCTGAACATCTTCAGCTCTGCCTCCTGTCTTCTGGTCAGAACCACCGTCTCTAAACCATCCAGCAGACCTGCCCTCACCTCCATCGTGGAAACCTTTCCCTTCACTCCTGCTGCTCCTCATCTGTCACAGATAACTCCTGACACTCTTCTCCACCCTGACTGCACTCACTTCTCCACCTCTTCTTCACACTCCCTGTTACTCTGAAATGTTGAGACCAGGTTCCAGGTAAATCCTCCTGATTGAACTCCTCGCTTTAAATGTGAATCATATCGTTCCTGAAAAGTCGGGGATATTACGGAATCTTTATCGCTACCGACACTCAAAAACTGTTTCATGGATAATTTTCACAATTTTTACCCACAAAGAACTCAGTGTGAGGAAGAACTGGAATGTTTTTAGGAAAGTTTGGTAGTATATTTTTGACACTAGGGGGAGCTTATATACCAAAATTGTGTTTAACTCTTATAGTTCATATTTTACTCACTAGGGGGAGCCTTTTCATGAAAAATTATTCCATTTAAGGAGTAATCAGGGGGATTGGGGCCTTTTTTGGTATATACCAAAATGACTGTTATTTTAGAGTTATCGTGTTTTATTTACTGCTTTTATTCACTTATAGTAACTCCTCATTTTACCTCCATCTGCTTGTCTGTCGAAGTTGAATGCCTGGACTGGGAAGGCTAAAAAGGAATTGCTCATTTGTGATGAATGAAGTTGTCTGAACGAGATTAAACACACTAAAACATAATCTATCGACTATTCGGGAATAAAATGGGGAAAAATATAAAATTTTAAACCTTCATAAAATTGATGTCAAAATTATTAAAAGAAAATCTAAAATAAAAAGACAAAAAATGACAAATAGTTGGAAAAAAAAAATTTTTTTACAGAAAAGAAGAAAGAATAATATAAAAATCCAGAAATTTCTCACGTCTTCCATGTTTTCCACAATCCAATATTCTCCCTCTCCTCTCGTCCTTCATCATTTGTTTCCCAGCGTGCCCCTTGGATGACATCACAAAGGTGAACAGGACAGATTGTGCTCACCTACTAAATCCGGCATTAGAAAACATTTTCCAAAATCCTCTTAGGCTCCAAAAAATGACAATCTGTCCCGTTCCGTTCTGTCGGATCGCTCAGGCGTTCTGCCAGACCCACTCAGGTAATGCGGGCTGGAAGCCGGCCGGGACGCCGCAGCTTTAATTTCCCATCATCTATCATTGGAAAAACATACTGTGGCCTGAGCAGTAATTAATTAGGAAGACAAATAGAGGCGGAGAGGGAGTTTGATGGATTGGATGGCAGGTTTCGGGGGCTGAAATGGAGAGCCCGGTTTGCTCATGTTGATACGGATGGAGGGATAAGCTCTCTCTCTAATTCCTCTGGTCACTGCGGTCAAACTCTCACCATCGCTTTCTCTCTTTGTGTCTCTTTGTGTCTCTTTGTGTCTCTTTGTGCTTTACTCCAACGTGATACGGGCTCCACAGTTGTGATTTTGAGGTTGTGACACGGGGAAATGTTCAGTTATTTTGTTCAGTTATTTACTGGAATAGAGAGGAGATGGTCCAAATGGACTGACTCTCCTCACGAAACCACTTTCTAAACCTCGTTACACTCATTAAAGTCAATGTAGCTAAAAATGGAAATGAAGGCAAAGCATCTTATTTTGGCTCTTTCAACTTTTTTTTAGGACGTCGCCACAGCAGAAGGTTCCGCGTATTGATTTAGGATGGGTTTTAACGTCGGACGCACTAGATGTGGCTGGGAAGGCTTGTAGCACAAAGGACCTTGTCTTACGCCTTGATTCCACCGGGAACGTCGCAGACTGGTACCGATGCTTTGCGGCTGCGCCATAGTTTTGCTTAATCGGCAATAAATATGCCGCGTATTCGTGGCGGACCGGAATGATGACGCGGTACGTCTGACAGCAGGCCTTGAAAACATAGATCCGAAAAAATGCAGTTTGTGTTCCGGGCAAGTACAAGGAGGTGTAACTTTCCGAAATCAACACCACAGAAGAAGAGCAGCAACCAGGAAGTGTAGCTGATCACGGTGACGATGCATCAACTCTACAGTTTGCTGGAGAAGCGTTAAAACAACTTAAGAGTCAAGCAGAACCACAGGTTCCAACACTGTTTATGTTGTGGTTCTGTGTGGGCGTGGCTTGTTGGCGGAAATCGTAACAGCCATAAAGGAAGTGAGGTCATGACGTCTCCGTCAGACCAACGGTAGGAAGTCATAGCAGGCCACCGTCACCAACAAACAAAACAGGAATCCTTTTCGTCTTCCTGATGTTCCTTTGGGGTTGGAGCTGGTGGATCATTGGGCTGAACAGAGACGCTGAAGTGAAAGGCACAGTAGACAAGGGGCTACAGATTATTTGGAGAGATACTGCATCGGGCTGCATCAGGAAGAGAATCCATTACGTTTCAAAATGTTTGGGAGATCTTGATCAGAAGCTTCCTGCAGAAGAAGAAGAAGAAGAAGAGAAGAAGAAGAAGAAGAAGAGAAGAAGAAGAAGAAGAGAAGAAGAGAAGAAGAAGAAGAAGAGAAGAAGAAGAAGGAGTTGCTTCTCCTTCATTGCACACAGCGTTTCACACAGACGAATAAAGTGATGGATACTCGATCCCTGTAAAGAGATCTAACTCCATTCCTGAGAATGTATTTATTCTCCTCTCTCTCGGTCCAGATTCCTCCTGGCGGGAAAAACCAGCCGCCAGATTCCCTCTGAGCTCGTCTATTTTTTGCAGTGTGCTGCACCTTGCAGACTCCCAACAGGTGCCTGCTGGACTTGGTGGGTGTTGATCCAACGCCAGCTGGCGGCGGAGATGGATGACCAACCACCGCTCTCTTTCACTCTCTCTTCTTAGCTCCGCTGCTTGCGGTGCGAGCGGGCGAGCGGGCGGGAGAGAGAGAGGGAGAGGAGCGGTTAGTGATCTGTGGACTGATTGGGTTTCAGGGATTCTGGCGGCGGCCTGCTGCAGGAGGCAATCTGCCAAGCAAAGGTTCCTGTGTACTTTCACCACGGTAAATGGGAAGTTTAATCAGAGCTATATTGAAATGGTGATTTCCCGCCGCCGTGCGCTCGCACACACACACACACACACACACACGCACACACACACTGACCCGCGGGGTGGCGTGTGCACGTGTTGCATCGCTGTGTTCCTGCAGGTGCGCCGAGTCAATGAGGTCCTTTCACACATTCATGGACATGCAGAGCGCCAGGGACGCTAACGCGCTCACCTTAGCGTGTGCCTTCAGCCATAAGATTATAACCACTGACAGGTGAAGTCGGAATAACCTTTATTTCCTCGTTACCGTGGTTACCTGTGAGTGGGTAAGAGATATTAGTGGATGATGGAAGCAGGAGAATTGGAGTCTTTGACAAATTGTCACGTATAAACGAGTGGATCGGAGAAACTCCAGAACCGCAGGTCTTGTTTGAGCTTCCCGGTCTGCAGTGGTTAGAACCTACCAAAGTGATAAGGTGATGAAGACCTCTGACGGCGAAGAAGAAAACATTGTGTGTTTCTGTCACTGCCCATTTTCCCCATATGTTCATTTTCTAAGGGCCGAGCGTCGCTTTTATCTCCCAGCAGCTGTGAGGATTAACGAGAACCGCCGCTTCGCCACGTCTCACCTGACTGAACCTGCCGCTCGCCCCTCAGTTCTGGGATAATGCCTCTCCGGCCGGCGCCGTGTCTCGCCCTCGCCCTCAATTTGCTGGGATTTGAACTCCAGAATTATGGCTCACTAACGGCGGCTAACAGCTGCTACGAAGAGGCTCGGCTGCATATTTCAGCGCATGAATTAAAGATGACCAGGAGGATGGGGGATTTTTTTTCTTTCTTTCCTCGTGGCACCGGCGCTGCCGCGTAGAGGTGAGCGGCGTTACTAGAGGGTCGAGGCCCGCCACTGCCCCCCGGTTCAGTTCATGTAATCCACTCCTCCCTGTGCCGGGTGTGAATGTTCGGCTTTTGTTCCTGGTGGGTTTAATAACTTCACAGCAGAAATCTGGTTTCGTTTATTTCCTCCGTCAGAGTTTATGCTTTTTTTTCTCCCTACCTTCTCAGTCCTGCCCAGTCCAAACCCAGGATTCCCTCCAGTCCCCCTCTGTGAGGCTGGGGCTCATTCTGACCTACTGGGTAATAATAATAATAATAATAATACATTTAAGTGCTTCAGAATCTTTGCAAAGGTTCCGATAGAGACGTTTTCTTGTGGATCTGTCTGAGGCTCCTGCTGATTCTACTCTGATGCCTTCTTACAAACAGGATGTACTTGTTTTCACTTCCTGCTCAGCTGAATGCTGAATTTGACTTTCATAGAAGTTTGTGAAGTCAGTTCTGCATCTTTGTGGCTCAGAGACGAGGTGTTTATTTACTTACTTACATTCTTTGTTTTTCCCTTACTTCTTATAATCTATTTATTTATTTTAAATGAATTAATTGATTAATACATTTAATTTTTTAATTTTTTTTAAATACTTTGTAAACTTATAATTATTATTATATTACATTTATTATTATCATTATATTTATATTATTATTATTATTATTATTATTATTATTATTATTATATTACATTTATTATTATCATTATATTTATATTATTATTATTATTATTATTATAATTATAATAATTATCATTATTATTACTATAATTATTATTATCATTATTATTATTATATTTATGTTATTATTATTATTATTATTATTACATTTAATATTATTATTATTATTATTATTATTATGATTACATTTAATATTATTATTATTATTATTACATTTAATATTATTATTATTATTATTATTATTATTATTATTATTATATTTATGTTATTATTATTATTATTATTACATTTAATATTATTATTATTATTATTATTACATTTAATATTATTATTATTTTTATTACATTTAATATTATTATTATTATTACATTTAATATTATTATTATATTACATTTATTATTATTCTTATTATTATTATTATTATTACTATTCTTATTATTATTACTATTCTTATTATTATTATATTTATGTTATTATTATTATTATTATTATTATTATTATTATATTTATGTTATTATTATTATTATTATTATTATTATTATTATTATTATTATTATTATTATTTTATTTATATTATTATATAAAACTATACACACTCCTGATCGTATATTAAAATAGAACTTTAGTTTTGTATAAAACTGTACAGAGATATTTAATAAATGTGGTCAGGATGAAACATCCGTCTTTAGCAGCGAGCAGCAAAACCGAATGAAGTCAAAAATGACGCCGCCTTGAACGGCGTGCGGCGGCGGTGGGTGGCGTCCCTCCTTTTCCCTCCTTTTCCCTCCTTTTCTGTTGAACCTTCGTAACGAACGTTTGGACCTCTCGCTCCTGCGGTTCCTCTCTGAACTCCTGCCAGTGTTGTGATTGGAAGACATCGGGTCTGCGGAGCCCGAGGACCCTCGGCTTCATCGTGCGAGAAGTCTCCCTCCACTCAAATTGGAATTCAGACCACAACACAGACTCGTGTGCCAGCAGTGGCGCCACGCCGCATCCGTGGAGCTCCACGCCCTACGGGGGAGCGCGACCACAGCCGGGCCCGCCGGTCTCAGGTGCGGTGGGTCTCAGCCAGACGGCAGATGCATAAAGAGCTCCCGCAGCACCGATCCCCATTAGATCTCCACAATTACCCCACCCGAAAGCCCCCCGCCCCCACCGACTTCAAATTAGCATCTGGCTCCCCCGGGGCGGGAGGGGCCTCCTGTTAGTTCAGAGCGGGGTTAATGTCAGGTAAGCAGGTTGACTGGGGATCGCCGCCGTCCTCGCTGATAATTACATTTTGGCCGTTTGACCCGAGTCATTTAACACCAGGAGGAGGAGGAGGAGGAGGAGGAGGAGGAGGAGGAAGGAGGAGAAAGGAGGAAAACCACCACTTCCTTTCTCCACCACAAACCCACAGATTCTTCTGGTTTCCCGGATCAGTTCAAGGAAAAAACCAGCAGAAAGGAAAAATGTTTTGACGCTTTGGTGATTGAAGCGGCCCAAACTCTCGCCGTTCTCCCTCCCTGCTCTCCCAACCGGAGTGAGAGCGCCGTGTTTCTCCCCCGCCGCTAATAGACCCCCGGTGCATCCGGTGTCAGCTCTGGATCTGAATAAGTCCTCTGTTTACAGGCCATTATCTGGTCCCCCCTCTTTCTCGGCCTCCTCTCTCGGCGGCGGCGGCCTAATTGCGTTATCCAATATGCACTCTCCTCTTTTGATCACTTAGACGCACTTAAGGTGTCTGCTGTTGGAGTCGCCGGAAAATTGCGGGAATAAAGGCGAGGAGGGAGGCGACGGCGAGGACGGGAGAGGGAGCGGAGGTCGAAAAGAGAAAGGCCTCCTTAATTGCGGCGGGGGATCGGGGGGGGGGGGACTGTTTTCCTGAGGAGGAAGGTGGACGCGGGCGTCACCGACGCCGTTAATGCCAACGCTTTGACAGAGCTATTCTGAGTTAAAGACGGCGGAGACAGACGCCGGCGTGAAGCGGCGGCGAGAGACGAGGCCAAGGAGATAATTAACACGTAGACGCTGATACGACTGACAGCTAAACGATATACGTCCTGACTCCACCGCAAATTACAGACGTCACGTCTTCAAGGCGGGGCTCCTGCAGTTTGATGGGAAAAGAAAGAGAAACACAAAAAGAGCAAAGATTTATTCAAGAGAAGAAGAAGAAGAAGAAGAAGAAGAAGAAAAAGTATTGTCACGGCAGAGTTTGAGAATCCGGCAGTGTCGTGGTGCGTTCAGGCGCTCCACGCGTGAACCTTGGTGATGGGGCCAACAACAACTCTAGGGTAAGGGGGTTAGTGCTGAGGAAGAACTGGAGTGATTTGGGCATAGGTCAGTTGCACGTTTCTGCCACTAGAGGGAGGTTTATCTTCATCATTGAGTCACTATGGGATGTGAACCTAGAACAGACTGCTGAGGTCAACCAGGGGGATTGTTGGTACAAAGCAGGGGATCGGGGGCTTTGGGTGAACCTGGCTGTAGGTTTGGTTTTTTAGACACAGACAGTCGGTGAAAACAAAACTTCTTCTGTAGGAGTCAGAACAAAACTAAAGGTTTGATGAAGTCAGAAAGAGAGAGAGATCATTGTTTCCTGTTGTCTCTCGTCCTGACGGATCATCTCCAGGTAATAATAGTCCTGTGAGTAAATACAAGACCACCCTGACCCCCCATCTGCTGCCGCTCGCCCATTTGTGTTCCAGGTATAGATGCATCGTTCATCCACTCTCTCTCACGCTCTCTCTCTTTCCCTCTCTCTCTCTCCATGTCTTTCCCTTTACCTCTCTCTCTCCCTCCCTCCCCCCCCCCCCCCCCCCCCCCTCTCTCCCCCCCCTCTCTCTCCCTGTTGACATTGCTGTGCAGACTGGATGTCAGCAAACACGCCGCACACACTGGCGGTAAAAGAAACCAACAGCTGAAGGTAAATAGCCTTTTATCTGTCCTGTCACAGCAACAAACCGGCGAGCTCCTTGTTTACCTCGCCGCTGAGTGAAAACGGCTCAGACCCTGCCGCCGCCGCGATACGGCCCCTAATTAGCTTCCCGGCTGCCTTTACCTGCGCCCCCCCTCCGTGGAAGCCGGCGAGTCCCGAGAGTTTTCAAATGTCTAAATGTAAGAAGAGAAAGAAAGAAAAAAGACCTCAGCGAGTCTCTCTCTCTTTTTCTTCCCTCGCCCCCCCCCCCCCCCCCCCCCCGACCCCCCACTCCTCTATTTACACCCCTTGTTTCCACCTCGAAGCCTGTTCTGTCGTCGTGACGGCGATTACACAATAGGAACTCTCTTTATCCTCATAAAAGCTTTTATGGCTCCTCTGAACTCTGGGTGTCAAACGTGTGACGAGACGCTTTTATGTCCAGAACCAGAACCGGGAAATAAAAATGTAGTTCATGTCGGTGCCGTTACTGAGAAAACAAACAACATAAACTGACCTCTGCCGACATTCCTGCCGCAGAATTTAACGGTTTGATCCCAAAACAATGGGAGCTCCATTCTTTCACCGCGTTCCGTGGAAGGATATTATATCCAGCCCTTTTCTTACAGAAGTATTCAACCGTGAACAAAAAACACTAAACAAACAGTTTAATGTTATTTATGTGAAGATAGAACCTCCAGGGATGGATGCATGGATGGATGGATGGATGGATGGATGGAGAGATGGATGGATGGATGGATGGATGGATGGATGGATGGAGAGAAGCACGGATGGATGGATGGAGAGATGGATGGATGGACGGACGGAGAGATGCATGGATGGAGAGATGGATGGATGGATGGATACATGGATGGAGAGATGGATGGATGGATGGATGGATGAACGGATGGATGGATGGATGGATGGACGGATGGATGGATGATAGATGTATGGATGTATGGACAGACGGACGGAGAGATGGATGGATGGATGGAGGGATGGACGGAGAGATGGATGGACGGATGGATGGAGAGATGGATGGGTGGATGGATGGAGAGATGGATGGATGAATGGATGGATGGATGGACGGACGGACGGAGAGATGGATGGATGGACGGATGGATGGAGAGATGGATGGATGGACGGACAGATGCATGGATGCATGGATGGATGAGAGATGGATGGATGGATGGACGGATGGATGAAGAAATGGATGGATGGATGGATGACAGAGAGATGGATGGATGGATGCATGGATGGATGGATGCATGGATGGATGGATGGATACATGGATGGATGGATGGATGGATGAGAGATGGATGGATGGACGGAGAGATGGATGGATGGATGGATGGATGGAGAGATGAATGGATGGATGGACGGATGGATGAAGAGATGGATGGATGGATGGATGGATGACAGAGAGATGGATGGATGGATGACAGAGAGATGGATGGATGGATGGAGAGGCTGATGGATGGACAGAGAGATGGATGCATGGATACATGGATGGATGGATGGATGGATGGAGAGATGGATGGATGGATGGATGGACGGAGAGATGGATGGAAGGAAGGACAGAGGGATGGATGGATGGAGGGATGGATGAGAGATGGATGGATGGATGGATGGAGAGATGGATGGATGGACAGACGGAGAGATGGATGGATGATGGATGGAGAGATGGATGGATGGATGATTGGATGGATGGATGGATAGCTGGACGGACGGAGAGATGGATGGATGGACGGATGGATGGAAGGATGGATAGATGGACGGGAGAGATGGATGGATGGATGACAGAGATATGGATGGATGGACGGAGAGATGGATGGAGAGATGGATGGATGATGGATGGAGAGATGGATGGATGGATGGGACAGACGGAGAGATGGATGGATGGATGGATAGAAGACAGAGATAAGGATGGATGGATGGAGAGATGGATGGATGGATGGATGGATGGACAGACGGAGAGATGGATGGATGGATTTATACCTTTTTATTAATTAGTTGATTCCTTTGATCCTTTATTTATTTTTCATCAATAACACGTACAATAAATAAAAGACAATCTGTTCATATTATTTATTATTTTATATATATATATATTTTTGTTTAACTTTTAATTTAATTTATCATTTTGTATTATTTTTTAAATTCTTTATATTCACTCATATTTATTCTTTGTATCTTTATTCTTTTTAAGATAATATTTATTCCTTTGTTTATCCAAAAAAATAAAATGTATAACGATATTCAAATCATGAAAGTAATTATGCAACTTTGTTTTAAAAAAAAATGGAAAAAATGGATTATTTTTAAGAAATAAATAGTTTCTGTGTTCTGTTCCTCTTTTCTCCGATTTTTTTTACTTTATATAATATATGCGTTAAATAAAACGCAAAAATATCAACGTGGTCGTTTGGAGAAGAGACGTGATGATGAAGATGTGAAGAATAAATTTAACAGAATAAATGGAGGCATTCTTCAATAAGACTGTAACAACTATCAGACATCTGCACCTGGACAAATATCAGACATCTGCACCTGGACAACTATTGGACATCTGCATCTGGACAACTATCAGACATCTGCACCTGGACAACTATAATAATAATAATAATACATTTAATTTATAATGCACTTTACATTTGCAACTATCTTACATCTGCACCTGGACAACCATCAGATATCTGCACCTGGACAACTATCTTACATCTGCACCTGGACAACTATCTTACATCTGTACATGGACAACTATCACATATCTGCAACTGGACAACTATTGAACAACTGCACCAGCACAACTATCTTACATCTGCACCTGGACAACTATTGGACATCCGCACCAGGAGAACTATCTTACATCTGCACCTGGACAACTATTGGACATCTGCACCAGGACAACTATCTTACATCTGCACCAGGACAACTATCTTACATCTGCACCTGGACAACTATTGGACATCTGCACCAGGACAACTATCTTACATCTGCACCAGCACAACTATCTTACATCTGCACCTGGACAACTATCACACATCTGCACCAGGACAACTATCTTACATCTGCACCTGGACAACTATTGGACATCTGCACCTGGACAACTATCTTACATCTGCACCTGGACAACTATTGGACATCTGCACCAGGACAACTATCTTACATCTGCACCTGGACAACTATTGGACATCTGCACCAGGACAACTATCTTACATCTGCACCAGGACAACTATCTTACATCTGCACCTGGACAACTATTGGACATCTGCACCTGGACAACTATCTTTCATCGGCACCAGGACAACTATCTTACATCTGCACCTGGACAACTATCTTACCTCTGCACCTGGACAAATATCAGACATCTGCACCTGGACAACTATTGGACATCTGCACCTGGACAACTATCAGACATCTGCACCTGGACAACTATCTTACATCTGCACCTGGACAACCATCAGATATCTGCACCTGGACAACTATCTTACATCTGCAACTGGACAACTATCTTACATCTGTACCTGGACAACTATCACATATCTGCAACTGGACAACTATTGAACAACTGCACCAGGACAACTATCTTACATCTGCACCTGGACAACTATCTTACATCTGCACCTGGACAACTATCTTACATCTGCACCTGGACAACTATCTTACATCTACACTCTTACTCAAAAACAAGTCATGGCTAATTGCCGGACCGGAGATGACAGTCGCCCTGTGGGTATCTTAGGGAACCGAACCGGCAACCTTAAGCTCCGCCCCTCTCAGAAAGAATGTCTGATTAAACCTTTAATCTCCTCCTCGGCTGATGGCGGTGTGGTTAGACGCCACGCTCCGCCGAGCGGCTCTCGCTCCCCCAGGAGGAGATGTGCATGTGTACTGTACATGAACTTTGGATAAATAAATAAACAGCCAAGGAGCTGCTAGATAATTGAGCGAGAGTGAGTAAGAGAAAGAGAGAGAGAGAGAGAGAGAGAGAGAGAGAGAGTGAGTAAGAGAGGAGAGAGAGAGGGAGAGAGAGGAGAGAGAGAGAGAGAGTGAGTAAGAGAGAGAGAGAGAGAGAGAAGAGAGGAGAGAGAGAGAGAGAGAGAGAGAGAGAGACAGAGTGAGTAAGAGAGTGAGAGTAAGAGAGAGAGAGAGAGAGAAAGAGAGAGAGTGAGTAAGAGAGAGAGAGAGAGAGAGAGAAAGATGAGAGAGAGAGAGAGAGAGAGAGAGAGAGTGAGTAAGAGAGAGAGAGAGAGAGGGAGAGAGAGGGAGAGAGAGAGAGAGAAACAGAGAGAGAGAGAGAGAGTGAGAGAGAAAGAAAACAGAGAGAGAGTGAGAGAGAGAGAGAAACAGAGAGGAGAGAGAGAGAGAGGGAAGGGGAAGAGAGAGGGAGAAGGAGAGAGAGAGTGATAAGAGAGAGAGAGAGGAGAGAGAGGGAGGAGACAGAGAGAGAAGAGGAGAGAACAGAGAGAGAGTGAGTAAGAGAGAGAGAGTGAAAGAGAGAGAGAGTGAGTAAGAGAGAGAGAGAGAGAGAGAGAGAGCGAAAGAAACAGAGAGGAGAGAGAGAGAAGACAGAGAGAGAGAGAGAGGCAGGCTGGAACAATTTCTCCTGGGATGGCGGCGGAAGGAGCGGCGAGACAGGTATGATTAAAACCGCAGTGATTTATAGGAAGGTGTGTCGCCCGCCGTCACGCCCGCTGAGTCACATTAATGTTTTTTTGTTTGTTTTGCATACGGCTCATCTGGAGACATGCGACCCCCACAAATCCCGCCCACTCATCCACATGAAGGCGGCGACCTCTCCGCCTTCATTTTACCTAATTTATGCAACAACAAAACCTACAAGGACTCTGGAAGATGGCGGGACGGCGGCCCCTCCCGTTGACCCCTGCGTCGGTGTTTCGGCTGCTCGTCCTACAAACAGCAAAACAGCAAGCTTGCAAAACGCCCCCTAGTGGGTAAAATAGGAACAACTAGGGTCGATAAAGACCACATTTGGACTAAATCGGACAGAACAGAACAGTTCAGAAACTAAGGCCTGACGATTTTGGAGAAAAAGCCCCCCCTAGAGTCAGAAAAATATATCCAAACTTTCCTAGAATCACCCCAGTTCTTCCTCACACCGTGGTCTACGTAGTTGTGAAACCTGAAAATGATCCATGATGTCGTTTTTGAGTTATCGCGTTCGCACGAACTATCCGCGGCTCTTCACCTTTGAGACTCAAAATAATCTGTTTGATGAAGATGTTTTTTGACCATCATCATCATCTCTTCGTTTGAACTAGTAAATGTACCGTGTGGGTCGTCTCAAGAGACCCCCGGTTCTGGAGCTCCGCCCCGATGGTTGTTGGGCCGGGGCTTCCTGCGAGATCGACGTCCCCCGCTGCAGGAAGCAGCCATGCGAGTAATTAAAGTGGAGGGAATACGGCGAACTGTCAACCAGAAATCAATGAGGATGGGAAAACGGGTCGATGCCCGACGCGTTCGCTCCGAAACGGGCCGTCAGCTGGTTCTGGAGGAGCAACCGGTGAGCGGGATGTGATCATCCTTCAGGTAATGTGACCCGTTCAGACCCGGACCCCAGCAGAACCCTGAAGAGGTTAGCGACATGGATCAGACGTGTCCATTCAGAACATCCCATAGATGCCGGACTAGACTGAGATCTGGAAAATCTGGAGGCCGGGTCAGAACCTTAGCTTTTCTAATTCCCATAATGCATCCTGGTATCATCTTTGGCCCAGGTAGGCTTCGCCAAATGTCCTCCATTGCTCTGTGGTCCAGTTCTGATGCTGACGGGTCCATTGTAGGAGTCCTCAGTAGTGGACCGGGGTCAGAGGTCGTCTATCCAGAAATAACTTTTCTAACTTTTTGCTCATCTGGTACGTAAGTCTTTCCGATCAGCCAGAACATTAAGACCACCTGTCTCATATCTATAATTTCCTTTATAAATGCTCTGTGGCAGATTTCTATCAGAACTTTTTCAGCAATTCTGGACTGCTGAATTCTTCCGTTGGATCCGACAACATCGTGGAGTCTTCACCAGAACCATCTGGACCTCTGTTACGGTCTTTCAGACCTTCACCTTCATGCTTGTCCGGTTCTTCTGCTTTCAGCACCAAGTAAAGGTCTGATAGTTCCCTTTGTAGGCGCGGCGTGTTCTGATGTACTAGAATGGGCTGTGATGTCACTGTTCTGACATCATTCTACTGGAACCAGGATTCAGAACTTTTTAAGCAGCCCAGTCCCCGTGACTTCACAGAGGTTCTAACCGCTGCGGACCAGGAAAACCCGACAAGGCCTGCGGCTCTGTAGATGTTCTGACCCAGAACACTAATCAGATCCTTCTGCTCCATTTAACGAACATCAACCTCAGCCGGGGAAAATTCGGTTCTGACTCATATAATCCATTTAGTGACAGGTAACCACGGCAACCAGGTCATCAAAGTTCTCCTGACTTCACCTATCAGTGGTCATAATGTTATGGCCGGATGTAAGACGTCCTGAGTCTCCATCCTGTTTGATTGACAGTTCTTTTCTGCTTCTTAAAGTTGTTCTCGGCAACATTTGACCCTAAACTCCGGCGCCGCCGTCCACATGCAGACGTTTCTAATATTCTGCGCGTGTCATGAGTCGTAAGTAAAAAACGGCGTCGACGGCCGCTAACGACGGTAAAGTAAAGAAGCAGGCGGGTGCAGGAGTGATGACAGCATCTTCCCGCTGGTTAACGATGATAAGACTCAGGTGGATCATATTAACCTGAGGAAACAGCGGCGGCGCGTCTCCTCCTCCGGTTTGAGCATCGGCGCACGCCGATGGCGGTGGCGGCGGCGGCGTTGTGGGGGGTAATTGGATTCCGGCGCCTTCATACCTACCTCAGCTACGGGCTTCATTGAGATTAATTATTCGTCCGGGCCCCACACACACACACACACACACGCACACACCCTCGCGCACAGAGAGATAGCAGCCATTTTAGCTCAATGGCGTCCAGGACAGCCACCTCAGCAACCTGACGAAGGAGCGGGTGGCCAGACAAAGGAGGGAACGGCGCGGGCGCTGATGCTATCGCCGGCGTTGTTGTGTTACGATTAATTAATTTCAAGGTGATTATACATCAGCGAGCACGCCGCGGCGTTTTAAACCCCCCCTTCGGAAATATAGAAGGTTGGTGGCGGCGTTGGCGGTAGAGGGGGGGGGGGGGGGGGTCGGGGGGGCAGATAAGCGAAACAATGCTGGAGGTGATATTCAAATGTTTCCAGGACGGACCCCTGATAAAGGGTAGGGATGTAAATATTCATTCAGGAGCATATGTGTGTTTAATACACCTTGTAGCGGCGCAGGAGGAAGAGCGGCGAGTCGCCCTGAGCCGTGTTTGCAGCTGTGACCTACAAATCCCACATGTGACCACATCAAGACGCTGTTACGGCGCTTAAGGGTGGGGGGGGGTGGTCTTGATGATGAAGGAGCATCACCATAAACAACCCTGAAGCTTCAGATAGGAGCGAAGAATTGAAGAAGACCTCCTGAGACGCCCACCTGGAAGATTCACAGTAAAAGAAGAAAAAGTTTGAATTGAATTGAGTGTGAAAATCTACTTTTGTCCCATCTAAACCTTTAAATCTTTAAATAAAGAGACGACTAGGATTAAATATTTTCACCTGATGTATGTTTTTAAATGTGAAGACAGAATGTTGAGTTTAATCGATTTATGCAGCAGGAAATAAGATTGAAATAAAACTAGAGAGGTCAAAGGTCATGTCGCGGCTGTTTAATGATAAATGTTTAAATGTCAGCATGGAGAATAAAACAGAAGATACAGTATATAACTCTGAATGTTGAAACACTTTCTGATGCATCTAAGGTAATAAATACACATATATCTATAAAAATGTCTTTTTTTTTTAAAGGTAAGATTTAAGGTAAAAAATTTCCCAAAATTCAAAAAATCAAATATTTTTTTGAATTTTATGATTTAAAAAAATTATAATTTTTATTTTTTATTTTGATTTTGAACAATTATAAACAGTATATGAATTCATACATGTATAAAATACTTTTCTTGTTTTAAAGGTAAGACTCTGATATATAAATGTATACGTATATAAAATATATGTCTAATTTTTTAATGGTAAGATTTAACTGTTTTTTTTTAAAACCACATCTTTTGAAATTTTCTATATCAAAAAAATGACATATATATATATAATATTAATTTCTTTCTTGAGGTAAGATTTAAGGTATAAAAAAAGAAATAAAAAAAACAATGATTTAACGGGTGAGGTCCGAATAAGATTGAGTTCTGGTTCTGTTACTGTTACTCTTCACCCTCTGATGAACCAATCCTTAAATCTACCTGGCTACTTCTTTAAAATTACATCTATTTATACAAATTAAAAGTGACGTTATTTCGTAAAAGAAAGTGGGGGTCAAATATAAAAAAACGCGACGTTTGTCTTTGAGTCGATTCCTTTTGCACCAAATTTGGATTAAATCGGACAAACGGCTGAGAAATTATGGCTTTATAATTTTGCAGATAAAACTCCCCCTAGTGTCAGAAATATACAACCAACCTTTCCCAAAATCAATCCAGTTCTTCCTCACACTAAGGTCTATTGTGGTATAAAATATGAAAATCATCCATGACATAGTTTTTGAGTTATCGCGTTAAACACGAACGATGTGCGGCGGCGTTGCAGCCTTAAAGTTCTTCTGGGTCAGCATGACCTCTGACCTTTATTGAAGTAAGAGAAATGTGCAGTTCCTTTGATGTTCTCTTGGAGGGTTGTTGGACAGTGATCCACCTCTGTGAAGACTCACTGAGGTCTTCTCCATGCGTAGATAATGGGTCTCACTCTGGATCCGTGGAGAACCAGAACCTTTAGAACCTTTAGAACCCCTCATTCCTCATATTTTACGGGCATTTCTTTTCATTTTGGCATAGTGTGCTACTGGTGAGATCTAGGAGCCGACTTCCTGCCGCTGAAGATGGTCTCCTGAGGTGGTGATGATGACGATGGTCTTGGTGGGTCTAGTCCAGCTGGACCCAGTCGTTTCGGGTTTAATTTTCTTTTTTGAAATTCTAAGGTATTTCTTTTTTTTTTTACAAAAGAACCCAGTTTGTGTTCCAGAACCTTTTACGAAGATCTGACAAAACGGATTCTGGAGTAGCTCCCACACTTTTCCTCACAGCTCCGAACGTTCTGGAACCAAACAAGGTGGATTTAAGAAGATCTGTAAAAAACAACCCTGAGGGTGAAACTAATGCAGCGTTTGATGTTGATTACATGAAAACATCCGAACAAACTGTGGGCAGAAACCGAACCGATGAACTCATTATCATGCACAGAAACCCCCCCCCCCCCCCCCCCCCCCCCCGCACACCACGGGCCCCAGCAGCAGAGAAAAGTACTGTAAATACAGTAAATATATGGATCTGTGCGATCCGGGCCCGTGCCTACACACAACAAAAATTTCCCATCATGCCTCAGGTGTCGGCTTCAGCCTGTAAACAGCGGCTCGTTAGGCTCGTTAGCGCGACGCCGGACCCGCTACACAAAAACAGACGCACACAGGGGTCCACCTCTGTGGGTCGATAGTCTTTGCGGTGGGTGGGCGTCCGGTTACGGATACCTCCCCGCTCCGGTCCCTCGCTGAGGGGGATCTGTTTCATAGCGTATCGACCATATCGACAAAAAGCACGTGGTATGAGATCCTGACAGGTCTAAATCCTGAATCATAGACGGACTCAGGTTTAGAATAAGTTCAACCCTCCGTGTCTCATGAGGGACGTTTTTGTCCCGTTTCTTCAGGATTTGGGAAAAGACGACGTTAACGCAAAGGTCAAGCCGCGGAAAGATTGTGTCTTTTTTGGGGGTTGATTCTGTGAGTTCAACCTCAGATCCAATTATAACGTCAATAATTTTATGATTCAGCAATTTTGTTGCTTAGAGCAGGTTGAGGACAAAAGTGTCCCCACTGAAGCGTTCCATGTTGTCCTGGGAATCTTAAGTTAAAAATGGATGTTTTTACATTTTTCTGCTACAATTCTCTTTATTACCTTCTAACAGTTTTTATCGCTCTATAGCGGAACAAACTAAGACAATTATTCTAACTGAACGTTAAGATTTTAGTGAAAACGTAAATAATTTTCATATATAGTTTGATATGGCGGTTTAAGGAATTTAAGGAATACTATACTATATACTATAATACTATAATTATAATTATACATTTTATTCATCACACATTTTACATTTGGATCAAATCTCAAAATGCTACAACGTAAAAAAAATAATAATTATAATATAAAAATATGAACCAAAAGAAAGTTTGAAGACAGTTATTTTTTATTATATTACACTGAACAAAAAGTAGTAACGTACCAAAATCATAATAATAAAAATAATTATAATTACTTTTGTTTGTAAACGTTTCTTTCATTTTTGACATTGAACTGAGGCATAATGTGAACAAAGTGTAAATTTTAAGGGGTTAATAATCAAGAGATTAATTTAATCTTTGATGTTAATCATCGGGACTCATATTAGTTAAAGTTAAAAATAATGTTTATATATAACATTTTATGAGGAAATGTAATAATGTATCCAAATTAATGTTAAAGCTACGCATTCTACGACATGTATCGCAATAAGTTAATATTAAAAATAAAACATTTCTATCATTTTGTCATTTAAAAAACAAAACAAACAGTGGCGTCGCTTAAACAAAGTGGTATATAAAAGTATTAAAATCCTGAAAATGAAATTAAATATGATCGTTATGATCAGGTGTGATGTAAGTTGAAACCATGCAGTCAGTACAAACATAAAAGTCTAATAATTTATAACATTTTCTGGCAATTTAGATAAATAATCGAGGGAAAATGATGCAGAATAGACATGCTCTATGCAGACGATCAAACGTTTTATATCAAATATTAACTCTAGCAAATATTCTTTTTCTTTTTGCAATATTTTTTAGAATAAATACATATTTTATTGAAGGATTATCCAAAAAGCCTTAAAAATATCTAAATTATGAAAAATAAAAAATATGTGGGTTCCAATCCCCATATTTCTGATATTTTACTTTCACTTACTTTCTAAAACGGCGGCGTAAAAGAGGGACATTATTCAAATTCTGCAGCTTTGATGGTATGTTCAGTCAGTTATGTTCCTCTTTGTGTGGCATGTATGGATTATAATGGACTGGCGGTGACAATATGTAGACGGTGTAACAAAAAACGCTACTAATGGGCGTAGAAAAAGGGGCTCCACTCCAAGAGGTGCATACATATTTATACCCATGTCCCCTTTCATCTGTTCCTGCAAATCTTATCTCGCACATCTTCCCTTGGCTGCTCGCCGGCGGAGAACTTCTTTGTATTAGCACAAACCTGCACAGTTCAGGCTCCGTTCGGTTCCAGGCAGGCGGTACCGTCTCATATCAGCGCACAATTTGACCGCGAAGACGAGGGGATTAGACCTGCAAAAGTCTGACCCGCTTTTCTTTCTTTCTTTTTTTTGTTACATCCGACCTGCTAAATCAGTCGACTTTTATTCATATCTCGCCTTTGCTCTCCACTTCCTCGCGCCCCCTCCTCCACCCCCCCTTCCCTCGGGTCGGCGCAGATATAACCTGAGACGAAGATGAGAGAAGGAAAAAAGAAAAAGAAGAAGGGAGGATGGAGGAAGACGAGCAGCCATGCAGGTCTTGTGCGGTACAGTCGGTTGCTCGTCGCGGCCCGAAGCAAAGCCAGGTTCTCTGTTTTCCCTCCTAAATCAATAAGAAGGGGTCCGTCGGGGCGACCCGGCCAGCCATCTGGACTGAAATCCAGGGGCTCAGGTTGTCCCGTGGGGCCCCCCTCCGCCTTCCAGCCCCCTTACGCACATGAACCTGGCACTAAGTTAATCGTCCTGCTTTCCCCCCTTCCTCCCACACTCTTCATCATCCTCCTGCCTTCTGTCCCTCTTCGTACACCTTCCATCTAATCTGGCCGGCTGCGACTCAAATGTCAGGCCACCTGGGAAAGGCAGCTGCTGGCCTGCAACGGGAGCCGCCGCGGCGGGCCTGGACCGGTCCCAGCGCCGCACCGACCCGCTTCTACAGGAAATGCAAAAGTCTCCCATCGAAGAGGGGAAATAATAACAGCAGTTGTGACGGCGCTGCTGGTATTTTGGCATTAAGGCAGTGAAAGGCGTTGCAAGACAAGATGCTAACATGAAGATGCTAATATTCATCGCAAAGTACGACATCGTGAGATTTATTCTCTGCGTTTGACCCACTTCCTGTAGCGTCAAGAGATGGAACAAAAACTATTTTTTGTTGAATTTCACAAATTTCAACACCTATCCAAAAATATGACAGGTGGTTGTAATGTTATGGCTGATGTAGACAGATGACTCCCGTAATGACTCTCTCAGTTCAGACTGAATCAAAGTGGTTTTACGTCTTTTTAAGGCCGTATAGATTGTTGGTACCGAGCCACAAAGCATCAGCTACCGGGCCTTCTACCGGACCTTCTACCGGACCTTCTACCGGGCCTTCTACCGGACCTTCTACCGGTCCTTTTACTGGACCTTCTACCGGACCTTCTACCGGTCCTTCTACCGGTCCTTCTACCGGACCTTCTACCGGACCTTCTACCGGTCCTTCTACTGGACCTTCTACTGGACCTTCTACCGGACCTTCTACCGGACTGTCTACCGGACCTTCTATCGGACCTTCTACCGGACCTTCTACCGGTCCTTCTACCGGACCTTCTACCGGACCTTCTACCGGACCTTCTACCGGACCTTCTACCGGTCCTTCTACTGGACCTTTTACTGGACCTTCTACCGGACCTTCTACCGGTCCTTCTACTGGACCTTTTACTGGACCTTCTACCGGTCCTTCTACCGGACCTTCGTAAGATTAAGGCCTAAAAATTTGAATGAAATCTTAAAAGTCGCAAAAAATCGTCAATTGTCCTTTCCCTATCGCTCATTAATCGGAACATCTAACAGCGGTAGGCCCCTCCCACTGATCCAGCTCCTCCCACTCACTCAGGCTCCTCCCACAATCTCAGCCCCTCCTGCTGATTAAGCTCCTCTAGTACTGCTTCAGCCTTCTCCCATTGGCCCACGGCCCTTCGTACTAATCCAAGCTCCTCCCGTAAACTCTGGCTCCGCCCACAGATACAAGCTCCTCCCACCGATACAAGCTCCTCCCACTGACTCATAGTCAGAATTAAAGAGATTAGCTGTTGCTTAAGGATAATTTGCACATGTGTGTGTGTGTGAATATGTGAATGTATGTATGTGCGTACACACGGGACATTACATTATAACCAACCATCAAACGACCTGAGAATAACCCTGACCATCTCGTTAACGGCGTCATGTGACAGCAGCCAGAGGTTTGATGTTAGCTGCAACGAATAAACAACAGTCCTCATGTCATTGGCGCCGAATGGGTCGACCGTTAGCAAGGTTCTGCTGGATACAAGGGGTGTCCAGGATGTATAGGTGTCCAGCTCACGATAAAAGCCGCCACTCCACCGAATAATTATTGCGATTCATCGGCTGCCGCTCATTCACAACCTCTCGGCGCCGCGGGTCCTACGGAGCAGAAATTACAGCAGGTAGACCCGGCTGTCATTTGGCTGATGAGGAAGGAAGGAGGGCCAGCAAATGAGAGGAGCCATTTTCATCAATACATCGCCAGATAAAGATCCATCTGGATCCACTGAAAGGAGGGAGGGGGGTGGGGCGGGAGGGGGGGGCGGGGGGCGGCGCAGCTTTTGGCATCAATGCGCGACCATTGATTGTGCGTCCCATTACCAGTATATGATCCAATCTAAAAAAAAAAGAAGAGAGAGAGAAGAGGAGCAACGCTCCTTCACCGCCATCAAATAACGAAGACATCCCCCCCACTCCCGCCTTCCTCCTCCCCCTCCTCCTCCTCCTCCTCCCCCCACCTTTAATCACTCAGGACTGATTTGGGAAGGAATCCAAACATGAATACAGGGAGACATTTGTTTTTTTGGGGTTGGGGGGGTGTTAATAAAAAAGAAAGGAAGAGAGAGAGAGAGCGAGAGAGAGAGAGAGAGAGAGAGAGAGAGAGAGAGAGAGCTACTCGCTCCTCTCTGAGGGGAAATAGGAGCATAAAGGTAGCAATCAATATTGAAACACAGAAATTAAGCATTTAAATTGGTAATTAGGGAGCAGCATGTTTTTTCACACCTGTACGCCGCCGAGGCTGCCAGCCCCCGCGCATCTGTTTCCCTCCACCTGCCAGGCACCTGGTATCGTTTCAATGGCGCCTGATTGCATTCAAACACCGAAGACTCTTTTAAGCTTCTTAGAGACTCCCTCCCTCCTCCTCCTCCTCCTCCTCCTCCTCCTCCTCCTCCTCCTCCCGCTGCATTATTTTGTATTTATTTGTATCTGTTCATTCCAATGCAGGTGCCTCGCAGTAAAACTCAAGTGTGTCACACCCCAGCGATTCTTTTATGCCTCACTTCCTGCATTTGTCATTTCGGGCCAAAGCAAGAGGATTAAGGCTTTTTGGATGTGTACCTCCTTTTTTTTCTTTTCTTCCTCTCGCTTTCTCTTCTCCTCCTTCTTCTTCTTCTTCTTCTTTTTTTTTTTTTGAATTTCTTTTTTGGTAATAATTTTTTTTTTATATAAAACACTTTTAACAACATCCTCCTCCGAGTAATTTGCATACCAAATTCTTTAACCCTACGGTGGCCGGAGAGGACCGTCAAATCCTCTCCGGCAGGCTTCTTCTCTGCTGTGCATCCGACCCGCGACTTTGGTTCCGACGCCACGGACGCGGAAAGATAAAATAAAAGTCTTTAACCTCCTGTTTCTTATTTTTATATATATATATATATATAGATACATATATATATATATATATCTATATATATATCTATTGGACCTATAACACTAAACTGGAATGTCTCAGGATACATTTATAAAAAGGGGGCGGTTCCTGGACTCAACCTGGGTTTGTTGGGGGTCCTCTCTGGTCAAATCTCAAGGAAACTCACTTCTTATCATTTAAAATCCCTTTATTGTCTCGTCATCATTTTACTAGCCCTTAAAATCAACCTTTAACCCTTTTTAGCATCAAGCCTTTATCATGAACTCTAACTAATACTTTATTTTCTGTCAAAACCTGTCAGTGGTTGTAATGTTATGGTCCATCGGTGTAAAGCAATCATCTAAATTGACTTTGTAGGGCACTTGCTTGATTTCCCTCTTGTACGGTTTGGTTTAATTTTGCAAATATAGCATTATATAGCTGCACTGATCAGCCATAAAACTATGACCACCACCTACTATTGTGCGGGTCATTCCTTTGCTGTCAGTGGTTATAATGTTATGGTCCATCGTTGTAAAGCCGTCATCTTAAATGACTTTCTTGCGCACCTCCTGGCTTTTGTCTTGGGCGCTCAAGGGCGTCACGGAGCCAGAATGTGACAAACTCAAAATGAGATCCGCTCCTTTAAGGCCCAGTTTGTTTCATTCCAGAAATACGACCCGTTCTTTCAGAACCGGCATGAAAATCCTTATCTGATGGCGTATTTACACGCAGGATCGCTTCCTGTGATGAGAAAAAAAATCTCCAGGTAATGAGGATGAAGAAAGCGTGGCAGATTAGGTTTTCATTTCGACACTGATTCCATTTGGACCCTGGAGTCCCAGAATGAAGCCCGGCCACCTGAGTCACCCCTGACCCCCCGTTCCCCCGACGCCAGAACAATCAGAGAGTCGGCCCAAAACTTGGCCTCCAGCTGGGTCATGTGTGAGTGTTGAAAATTTCCAGAATTCCCTCACTTTCTCTCTACCACCCTCCACCCTCCACCCTCCACCCTCATCCTCCTCCTCCTCCTCCACCCCTGGAAACTAATGGGATCATTCTGATTCGGTTACGGAGATTCAACAGTTAGAGAGCCGCCATCTGGGTTTCCGTTAACCTGAGTCAGATGCGAGCCCGTCGTTACTGCAAGGTACAGCAGCTCGGTTAATGATTCTTAATCTTTTCTTTAATTAAATTGTGCAGCCAACCCCAAAAATCTATCTTCATGCAAATGAGGGACTCCATTTTTTTCTTTTTTTTTGGCATTTGCTTACCGTAATGCACTAATAAGGTTAATTTAATAAAAATCTGTTCCAGTTTTTAGAGATAATTGTGTGTTTTTCTTTGATCTATTTGGTGCAGAGGAGAAAAGAAGGAAGAAGAAATGTTTGCGTAAACAGCCGAGGAGGTTCTCCCGGGAGGAGGGACCTTTCCACGGATCATTTTAGTTTGCGTGGCTGGAAATCTATTTTTTCGACACAGCGGTGCGACGCTTCAAACCCCGGAGACACTTCCTGTCACAAAATAATCGGAAATGTCGGAAAGGTTTGATGTTAGAACGGAAAACCCCCGAAGAAGAAGAAGAAGAAGAAGAAGAAGCGGAAGACTTTCACCTTCACAAAAACATCTGTCACGCTTTTAATGGAAAAAAAAAATGGCGGTGTGAAGTGACAATTTTAATGACTTAAAATCGAGTTAGTGTGGAAGATTGTAGAAGTTTAAAGGAGCAGTGCGGAAAATTTAGGACGATCTCTTAGGGAAAAATGAAATATACATCTGTAAGAATTCATTACTGTGTTTTTTTTTGTAGTATATATAAGATTTGCTTGGAATGAGTCTCTATATAGGGGGCGGGTCCCTTTTCAGATTGAAGAAGAGGAACGACGAGGAAGGAGGGAACGCTTTCATAAAAACAACAAAGAAGAAGGAAAGGATGAATATGTTTGAGAAGTTTGGGGTTTTTGAGAACAGAGGAAAATAGTTTCTATTTAGAACAAGGAAAAACAATGGATTGTGGAACCACAGAGTGAAAAAAAGAAACATGAAGACCAGACTCATGGAACCAGTGAGAGGTGAGGTGGTGGAAAAGGTGGATGGAAAGAATACATCTTTAGAATGGAGTACATAACAGATATTTGTAGGCTATAATGAGTTTGAAAAAAACAAATACACAGATCAGCCATAACATTATAACCACTGGCCGGTAAAGTCTGAAGAAAACGGATTAATTGGTTGGAATAGTGCGTAAGATACTGTATATAGCCCTTTTTGTCTGATCCAACAGAAGATCTACTGCAGCACAAATTACTACTTTCTGGCTCTGACAGAAATGGGTCAGAACATACAACGACGTCTCAGAGCTGCATAAAGGGGTTTACACTATATTAGCCAGGTGGTCGTAATGTTTTGGCCGATTGCTGCATTTTTCAGGAAGACTCATTAGGATCCAAGATTTAAAAATCTGAGCCAGTTAAGTCAGACTGAAGTTAGATTGAATGTTTGATGTGTTTTTTCTTTTATCTGGATCCACAGTTTTGCAGAAAATCATCATATTAGCTTCACTCTTTTATTTTAATATCCTAAATTGTCCTTAAATAATCATTTGTCCTGCCCTTCAGGGACTAATCAGTCTGACTGGCTGTCAGGACTGGTCGCAGCTCGTCACATGATTGAAAAGGCTTGCCGTGCTCCGAGGGTTTGCCAATAATCAATCAATTAGTGTCATAGTTTGGGTTTGGGCTTCGTCATAATTACATTATGATGTTAAACGGAGACGCGGCTTTGACAGATTAACATTTTAATAACAAGCCAAAGGTCTGAAGGAGCGTGCAGCAGAAGATCTACGTGTCTGAGGGGAGGCGTCTCTGATGGAGCAGAAATGAAGCTAACGCCCAATCAGAGAGGAGGAAACTAATGGATGTAAACAAGGTAGTAAAGTGGAAGAACCTGCCGCGGCTTTTATGTCCTACAGGAGGTGAAAGCTCGCCAACAACAAAAGAGAACGGAAGAAAGAGAAGCAGGTTTTTGTGAAATATTCAGAGACCTCATGCTTAAGGTACATTACCTCATCTGAATGTGTTGAATTATTGATATTTACAGCACAACTGATACTTGAAGCTCCTCCTCCTTCTCAGGATGAAGATCGCGAAGAAGACTCCGCAGCTCTGAGGCAAGAAAACGCGTTAGCAGGAAGCGTGTCCCGACCAGACGGGTGACATCAGTGTCGTAAAGGTGAGGCCGAAGCCTTAGAAGGGTTTGAGTATATTCATCAACCAGCCACAACATTATGACCACTGAAAGCTTAAGATCATTGGTTATCTTATTAGAATCTGTCAGTGGGCGGGATGTATTCGACAGGAAGTGAGTAACTGTGACCACTAGAGGGGACAGGTGAGTTGATTGGCACAGCTGAATTTGGTGAGCTAATTACCTCTGATTTATCGGCAGTTAAAGTGACGTTTATTGTTTTAACGGTGATGTTTATAATGTTTATGGGGATGCTTAAAGTTTAAATAAAGATGCTTATAGTTTTTATAACACACAACTTCAAGGAGAAAGATTTATAACAGGATTTTAGTCCAGAGGTCCAGAGGGAGGAGCCACAAAGCAGGTGGGGTGACCTAATGATGGTCGTGACGGAGGCTACGGCAGGAAGGAAGTTAAAGGTGAGTAGAATTCCGAAGTTAAGACATCTGAATCAAAGCGACCAACTGTTCTTCCTCTATAGTTGAGCTGACGAGGGCTGCGGGACAGGGAGGTGTGGAACCGGACAAACATGGACTCAGAGATAAGAGAGACAGGAGGGACAACTGGCTGAATATGGACATGCTGGTTCCGACAGAAACGCATCAGTACATCACAGAACAGTTTTTGACGGCAAAAATTGGCCCTACAGAACATTAAACTGGTGGTTCTGATGTTTGAAGATGTGCAGAAGTTCTGGGACAATGCTAAGAATTTATAAGAGGAACCTCCGAGTCTCATGGAAACCTGCTGAGCAGCGTTTTCCAATCCTGCCGACAACGAGCGAACAAACGTACGGGTTCAGGGTCTTGCTTATGGACCTTAAGACACCGAACCGGAGCCACAGCCTCCCCGTAATGGCGCCTCTGTAATGAAGCAGTTGCATTTTAGTATTAGTAAACAACATTATCTTCGTTTTTCTCACGGGCCTTTGTTAAACGTTAAATAGGTTTATGCTTATCTCGCTATAATAATCAGGTTCTTGTGTGTTTGGGTGGGCGGACGCGTCCCTTAAATGCAAAAACGGGAAAAAAAAAAAAGAAAAAAGTTTGCAGCAGGCTGACGAGGGGAAAAATAAAAAAATTAAAAAAAGTCATTAATTAGATTACATTAGCTGCAAAAGGCTTAGCGGGGGATTAATGTCGGGGAACGCGTGCTCTCAAAGGCGGGAGATACCGTACCTGCGTGTGCTTCAAACCTGATTAGCTCCCGCGGCGCTGAGCTAGGAGGGCGCTGACAGCTGATGCCTCGTTGTCTACCTGGCAGTTTGCTGGTAATCTCTCCATTGTGATGCCGGGAGGAAGGTAGATTTAGACATCGGTGTGTATTTCTCAGCTGTCTGCACAATAACACAACCTACTGTCTCTCTTTTCTTTTTTTTTTTTCTTCTTCTACCCCCGTCTTGTACATCTGCTGCGATGCCGGCCCCCTCTGTTGCTGCTGGCAGCGGCTTATCCAGGAGGTGTGTGTGTGTGTGTGTGTGTGTGGGTGTGTGTGTGTGTGTGTGTGCGTGTGCGTCAGAGCCAAGGTGTGTGACACACTTCCAAAGCCAGTTGTAATAGGTGAATCACTGCAGCGTATCCCAGCATCCTCCCCGGTGGCGCCGCGTGTTTGGCAGCGGCGGCAGGAGGCTCGCGTCAAGGGGCGGAAGCCGGCGTGGAGCGTGTCAGGGACTCCTCGTCATCGTCGGCGTGGCGCGGAGGCAAAGCCTCCCCCGGCTGACAGAAGAAGACATCCGTCAACGTCTCCTCGCCCGCCTGATTCCTGAGCCGCGGGGAATAAAAGCGTCTCCAGGAGGCAAATTCTCCAATCCTGGAAAAAAAAAAAAAAAAAGGAGGTAAAGGAGCGACAGGAGAGGAGGGAGCTCGGGGCTGATGGGAATTATGGTTAGAAGATCGCCCCCCCTCCACCCTTCCTCCCCTTCATGCTCCCTGCGAGAGGTAAAAGTATTATCATACCACATGTCATAAAAGTGCGATCCAGCCTGACGGCCCGATGTCAGACAGGCCCGCCAACAAGTCTGACAATAGAAGGTGGAGGTGGGCCTTCAGGGAGACGGAGGGGAAGAAGAGGAGACAAAGAGCAAACACACACACACACACACACACACACACACACACACACACACACACACACACACACACACACTCCTGTTCCTCTTCCTTTAACGGTGAATAAAATTTACTCCCTCGCCGCATGGCAAGCTGGAGCGCGAAAGCCGTTAGCATCGCTACAGGCGGAGGAGCGCCGGTCGCACCTGGGCTGAATGAGCTCCTTACAAGGTCCAAACGAGGACGACAACCCGCTTAGCCCCGCCCCCAGACAGTACGTCAGGTGAAGCCTCACTCATTCGCGGCCCCGGCGCTGGTCGGCGAGGCGAGGGAAGAATATTACGACAGACACAGACGGGAACGCGGTTTAACGATGGAGTCGGATACAACCAAGGTACATCGGTGATGTCACGCGTGTTCGATGGACAGCCATCAATACTTGAGGAGCGGAGGAGCCACTAAGTATTATACTATATATTATGAAGAGAAGAAAAAGAAGACGCTTTAAATATCCATGGAACCTTGGATTAGTCCAAATGTTGGACGTCTCAGGCTTTTTAGCATTTCCAATTATTTGTGTTTCTCAACAAATACTTTATATTTGACGACAGCGAGCAGCTTTTTCAAGTCAGGGTCTAAATTTGATCCCAATTCTAGTCGTGTGAGACGAGTCTGAGCTCCCGTTCGAGGCTATGCTGAGCCGAGGCTATGCACCGCACACAAACACTCCACCCAAAACACGTTTAGGTACAACCCATAATTCAGTGTCTGTCAGTAATTAATCCAGGGATACCTGCTCCCAACATGTGTAATCTCTTTAGGATTATACTGGGGGGTGTTTGGATGAGGGGGGGGGGGGGGGCTTCTGCGGCGGTGACAGGTGTTCCTGCATTAGCATCTATTAAAAACAGATTATGTGGCGCTTCAGTTTGGCGGCTGACGAGCAGGAAAATGTTGACGCGGCGGCAGAAGAACATCACATATGTGCCCGATGGAGGACAGCAAACGGCTTCTGCAATCATAGACCGCTATAATATGGCTCTTTTTTTTTTCTTTTTTTCTTCTAGAAGCTTTATTTTCCCGGCCAAGGTTTTTTGCTGAGCGTGCAAATCCTCCTGCAGCCGTGTGCCGGTTGATAACGCACCCCTCGGACTTCCCCCCGGTATTGTATTTAAAATAAAACCCTGAGCATTAGTTTGTGTTATATCACCATGTGAAGAGTCCGTTATGTAAAGTTGACGGTGAATCACGGAGGGCGTGTCCAACTCTGTCACAGTCTGGGGTCGTAATTATAACCCCCGAGAAGTCTGGGTAAAGGCGATATCTGAGAAAGTCTTTCATGGATCCTTTTCACATTTTAGCCCAACATAGACTTTGGCGTGAGGAAGAACTGGGGAGATTTGGGGAAAGATCGGTTGCATTGTTCAGACACTAGAGGGAGCTTTAGCTCCAAAATGGTCATAATTATGCAACAACATCCGTTTTTTAAGTTGTTTTAAGGTTTTTAAGGTTCAAACTATTTCCAACAAACACGGCAGAGTTGAAAGTTTAAAAAGAATCCACTCAGGTACAAGAAGAGGAGTCACTCCTCCGAGGAGAGCCAACGCGTTGATATTCAACTCTCAGAATGATAAAGTAGGTCCGCTAAAACAGAAAAGCCACTTTAGGTAACCACTTTACAGTCGGTTCGGTCCGTTCGGTCCGTTCAGTCAGGGGGGTGGAGTGGACTCAGGGGACGGTGCCAGGGAGAGAGAGTCTTCTGTTGACATCAGAACTCCACCAGAATTCCCACAGACACAGGTCACCATCTGTTGTACGAGATATTGTGTTGATCTACCTACTTAGCCGGCACAGGAGCCAGTTGAGATGGTTTGGGCATATGATCAGGGCCCCCGCCCCCCCCCCCCCCCCCCCCCCCCCCCGCCCCCCATTGGATGGTTTCCAGGCTCTTCCAACTGGAAGGAGACACTGGGGTAGAACCAGAACTTGTTTGGAGCACTATATTACCTCCTCTGACCCGGGGGAGCCTCAGGAGAGGGAGATCTTGGAAACCCTTCTTAGCCCGCTGCCATGACCCGACCCGGTTAATCAGGAGAAAATGGATTGATTGGTGGATGAATGGATCGGTGTCGAACGAAAACAACATCCAGTGGACCAAAATAAAGGGGTTTTGGTTAAGACCTGTCTGGTGTCGTCGATGATTTTGGATGTTGATTTCCATGACTTTTCAATCAAAAAAGACTAAAAAGACAAATTTAGACTCTTGCGGCTAAGGAAGCTGTCTCGTTATTGGGGGCAATCAAATTGGGTTTGGAGAGGTAGGGTAAAAAAGAGATTATTTAAGGAAGGTGAAGTTTTACTGTGAAGGAAGGAGTAGCAAGAAGTAGTAACTAAGGAAGCCGTCTTGTTGTCGAGGGCAATCAAACGGTTTTTCCAAAGATTAGATGAGAAAGAGAACAATTAAGGAAGATGAACATTTATGGTGAACAGACGGTGTATCATGAGGTAGATCATCTAAAGAAGCCGTCTTGCTTTGAGGGGCAATAAAATTGGTCTTGGAAAGATAAGAATGAGTACATTTAAGGAAGACGAAGATTTATTGTGAACGGAAGGTGTAGCAAGAAGTAGTAACTAAGGAAGCCGTCTTGTTGTCAAGGGCAATCAAACGGTTTTTCAAAAGATTAGACGAGAAAGAGAACAATTAAGGAAGACGAACATTTATCTTGAAGTGACGGTGTATCTTGACGTGGATCATCTAAGGAAGCCGTCTTGGTTTGAGGGGCAGTGAAATTAGTCTCGGAGAGATAAGAACAAGATCATTTAAGGAAGATGAAGATTTATTGTGAATTGTGAAGAGTATGTAGCAGGAAGGAAATCACCAAGGGAAGCTGCCACTCACCCCTCGGAGACAAGACAAGACCCCCAGCAGTTGAAGATACAAGAAGCTTCTGAGAATGATGTTCCGGGTTAAAGGTCGTCAAAGGATGGAGTTGGGTCCCGTAAATCTCTGTCGGGCGATGATGAGGGCGTACGTTTACGTTCTCCTATAAACCTGATTGGTAAGGCGGACGGCCTGTTGGCGCCTAAAAGGTCGCGGGAAACTGATCGCAATTTCAGAGATAGTCTTTCTGATTGAACTTCAGGACCCTTGTCATGGAACTTAAGTCTTGTTACGTCATAGTTTCATGAACGCCACTCGTTTCAATAAATGTTACGGTCGAGAGCTCTGAGAAACACAACATCAGCTAACATCAGCTAACATCAGCTAACATCAGCTAACATCAGCTAACATCCGCTAACATCAGCTAACATCAGCTAACATCAGCTAACATCAGCTAACTTAACCTCCAATGAAAGACTAAACCTCAAGTATCCTGATCGGCCCTCCTCCCTCCTCCTCCTCCTCTTCCTCCTCCCTCCCCCTCCTCCTCTTCCTCCTCCCTCCCCCTCCTTCTCTTCCTCCGCCAGCTGCAGTAATGGCTGGCGGGTCACACTCGCTCCAGGCAAAGAGGAACATTCAGATGCAAGTCCATATAATGAGGCCCAGTAAGAAGACGCCATAATGTCCCTGCTAACAAGGTATAATCGTCTCATTGTAATCCAGTTAGGGAGTGGACCTTTGGACTCGTGATCTTCTTCTCCTTCTCCCCCCGGATGCTGGTCTACAGCGCTGAGAGTCGGCATTGTTCAGGGGTTGAAGGAGGACACGTGAGTGATGGAGCTAACAAACACGCGTCTTAAACTTCATCGTAAAGACGTTTTCAGGGCGTCAGTTTGGAACAGGCATTAAATCATCAGGAAAAACATCGGCCTTAAACTGAAATCGTGATTTTTTAATTTTTACATCATATATCTGAAGACAAAAATGATGAAGGTGTAACAGGAAGTGTTAAAAGTGTTAAAATGTAACTGTTCACGGTGAGACTACCTTTAAATAAACGCTTCATGATTAGATTGTAAATGAGGCTATGAAGGCTTCATAAACAATCATAACCTGCTGCGACTTATTGGATCAAAGGGCAACACTGACCTGTTTGTTTGTTTGTGTGTTTGTTTGTTTGTTTGTTTGTTGGTTTGTTTGTTTTTTGTTTGTCTAGCAAAAAGGTGCAGTCTGTATCTGTGTCTCATGCTGTGAACACTCTGACTTCTATTCAGTAAACCGGTTGACCTTAATTCATGTTTTTACAGACAGATTTTGTATCTTCAAAAAAATTATTTTTCAAAAAAATACAAAAAAAACAGCAAAAAACAACAAAACCTTGTGAGTAACGATGATTATTCATTCAATCTGTGACGGTGGCGAGGTGCAACAGTTACATCTGGCAAGGACATGAAAGCTATCTTGATGTCAAAATGTTGAAGACATCAAAGACATGAAGCCATAAGTCACACAGACATCAAAGCCAACACGCAACACGTCACAAAGATATCAAAGACAACAAATTACATGTCATCAAAATAAAAAATTGTATATAAAACAAATCAAAGCCTCCAAGTTACACATCAAAAAGACATCAAGGGCATCAACTTACACATCAAAAAGACATCAAAGACATAAGGTCCTTGAAGTAACATGCCACAATGACAAACAACAACAACACTTTTACTGCCAGCAGGAAGTTGCTGTGGCTCCATTGTTCTTAGTCCAATCTAACCCCAAACTTCAAATGTTTTAATTTCTATTATAGTAACGTAATTACTTCTATCACTAATATTTCTACTTCCTGCTTTACGGATTCATACAGGGAAAGAGTCCAGGTTTCAGGATCATGCTATTCTTTTAATTTTTCTTGAAGAATCTTCTTATTGTTATTACTATTTATTATTGCACGATTGAACGTTTCCGTCATCTCCAGACGATTTAAGTTCAGGAACGTCTGAGATCAAAATGATGATTCTAAAAAAAGAGAGGACCAACTGATCCGGCAGGAAATGCTGCTCCTGAAAACGACACACAGCCCAGCGATGTATGTTTATGTATATATACATACATGTATATATAGCTTTTATATACATATATATATGTATATATATATGTATATATATATACGTTGCTAAATTGCACACAATAACATTTCTGAATTGCACCAAGATGCATGAAATCTATCACGTCTTTCTTTTTCCTTTTCTTCTTTCAGCCACAAAGCTGCTTTAATCGGCCGGTAACATTAAACCGTAAACACTTTGTGTGTGTTTGGAGTTTGGACAAATCAAACAGCCACCTCAGACGACCTACAGCAAAGTCATCCGGCTCACCTTCTTGCACCGAACGTTTTATTTTCCACGTTACACGGCACCAATTACTTCAAACGACTGAGCGGCGAGGGGGTCGTCTGCCAACGCCGCCGCCATGGTCTGCTTTGAACCTCCTCGGACTTTAAAGGGTTACCCTTTGGTAATTAGACTGATGGAGAAGAAAAAAAGAAGAGGAAGTGAAAAAATTACTTCTGCTACTAAAAGAAACATCCCGACAGAACCGCGACGACGCTCGACGTTTCCGTGGCCAGAATCCACTAAATGGTTTTAATTAGGAAACTTCCTGATTACTGAATCCATCTCAATAATAAAACGCGCCGAGGGTTTCAGTGGATATCCTTGATATCTAGAATCTATCGCGAAATGTTGATAAATAAAAGGTTCAGAGAAAAAAATAAAAATGAAAGTGACTCAGAACTAGAATTTTTTTTTTTTTTAAACGGTTATTGTGTCAAATGAATGTCATTTAGAAAAAGTCTGTTGACCAGAAACGCTATTTTATTTTGATTTCTTTGTGCAGGATGTCTCAAGAAAGTTTAAATTAAATCAAGGGTTTGCTGAAAAAAAACCTCTGAGTTTAATTTTATGCAAATTCATCTATTCATTTTTGAGTTATTGCCAAAAAATCGTCAAAATTTTGCATTGGTTAAAAAACGCTGGTTATAACATCACATTGTGACATCATTCATATCTTAGATATGCCAAAAGTTACCTCATCGTACAGTTTCACGTAGATTTGTCAATGAATTTATGAGTTATGCAAAAAATAAACTCCAAAAGTGTCGTATTTTGCGACGGTTAATAAAAAGTTATTATGAGGTCACGTCTTGAGGTCATGACGAAACACCGCCAAAATTTAATTATCTCTAGGATATGACAAACGTTACCTCATCGTACAGTTTCACGTAGATTTGTCAATTAATTTATGAGTTATTGCAACACAAAAAAAAATCCATTAAAGCCCTTTTTAGTAAGAAAACGTTATTATGACGTCACCAAACTCGAACCACCACTAACCAAAACTACATCCTGTTATTTATGCTAATAAATTTCATGCTAATACATTCATTAGTCTTTTCCGTAATCTTGCTAACCAGGAGAAGCGAACCCGTGACCTCCTTAGGGGAGGTAACAACAGCTTTGACCTGAATTTTGACGATATTGAAACGGAGGTTTGGCACAGGTGGGGATCTGTCTGGTGGGTCCGTGGAGGAGCTCCGGATCAGGAGGTCTGGATGCTGAGTGGGTGAGTACCTCGCTGAGACAGTCCATCAATCATCCCCTCCAACACCTTTCGGCCCCCTCCCCACTTCCCTATAAGTGCTCTGCGATCCACAGCGGCCGCCAGAAGTCTGCAGGAAGCCACCGGGTGGAGGATTCAGCAAACCTATTTTTTCCTTTTAATTTGAGCAATTGCTGCGAGTATTGATTGAGCGAGAGCACAATGCAGTTACAGGAGGGGTGGAGAGAGGGGCGACGAGTGGGGGTGGGGGGGGGAGGCGGGGGGGCCGGGCGCCGTTAATGTAGCTCCAACAGGGGAATCAAACGCTCCCTCTTGTTTTAAGCACTCCTCCACCCGCAGCCGCACAACGCAACGGTGCCGAGCGGGTCGATAGCGCTGATTAAACGGCACATATCCCCGTCATCAATATTATACACACTCTATTTGCAGGACACCGATGTTGAAGTCGCACGGCTGCTGAAGGAGATGGATGCCGGGGAAATGGAGTGCAGCTCCAGATAGCGTCGCAGAGAGTCAGCCAACACTTTACCATCCCCTCTACTTATCAACGGCCGTCACTCAGTGTCCGTATAAATAAAGTCAGATGGGGTCACCTGACTCGCTGGAAGTTTTTACTTTCAGGCCGTCGATACTGGACCCCTTGAATAAATCAGGTTTTCCCACTAAAAGGGAACCGGATGGAGCTCGAAAAACTCTGAACGAAGCCGCTCACTTCCCCCTTCTATCGCAATACAAAGACATCAAAGCCACATGTCAAAAGAACAGCAAAGCCATCCAGGTCATATTTCATTGCGACAATGATGGAAATGGTAAAACACAAAAAACAAAAGCAACAGCTATGTGGAGGCCAATGTTAGCCCTTTTCCACCAACCTGGTGCTAGTTTGGTGCTGGTGCTAGTGCCAGTGCTTAGTTAGTTCAACTCACGCACCTCCTAAGAACCTGTCTGCTATTCCATTGGCAAGGAGCCAAGTCAGAACCACGCCATTACGTCACCGTACAACTTAATCGGTTCTTGATCTCTGGACCAGCAAAAAGAGTTGGTTCTTGTCTGGCACCAGGTTTGAGAGCCAGGAGCTGGTGCTTATGCGGTCGAAAAAGAAAAGAACTGGTGCAAAGTCAGGCTCTGGCTCCAAACTAGCCCTGGAACCAGCCCGGTGGAAAAAGGGTATGTGAAAAGAAGTGAATTCAAACTCCTGGCTCCGCCCCTTTTCTCTAGATCCACTTCATAATTGGTTTCGTAAGCCCAATCACGCAAATGAGTTTTAATAATATATCTTATAAAAAGAAATAACGAAAGTAAAACACAAAAAGTCGTGTATCGTTTAAGAAAGTGAAACTAAATTCCTGACTCCGCCCCTTCGGGCGGATCCACTTAAAAAGTATGTTGAGATCTTACTAATCATGTAACCAACTTTCCTTCCACATTTTCTGTCATGTAATTCATGCATTGTAGAAAAAAATGTTTTTTTAAAGAATCTGTGTATTTTAACATTTAAGGAAATAAAACCAAAACCTTGATTTTGCTGCTTTATCAACATTTAAGAGAGTGAAACCAAATGCCTGACTCCGCCCCTTTTACCGGATCCACTCAATTATTTCCTGGGTTCTCCTTTATAATACGAACTATCGTCAGCAGCAGGTTTAACCTTTAACCTTTAACCCTTTAGAAAACAACTCTGGAACCTTACATCATATCTTATTTAGTTTGACGCTTTTATGAAAAATCTGACTGATGAAATTATTTCTTAATACAATTTTGTTTTTTATTCTTTATAAACTCAACCTTTATTTTTAGAACATTATTTGAAAACTTAATAGACTAACATTCTTTCATCCACTAAATTATTCTTATTTATATTAATAGGACTCTAAAATCTAAAGTCATAGCTATAATCCTTCCTCCTTGGCGGCCCCCCTTTCACCGGTGGTGTCCTCCAGGGCTCCGTACTCGGACCCTCACTCTTCCGTACACAGAAGAACCGGTTCAATCTCATTTTCTCGTGGAGAATTAAACTCAACCAAACGTTTGAGCGGGACGTTAGAGGGTTTAAGGCTGCAGACATCTAAAAGCAGCATCATGTGACGTGTTTCGGGGGGAAACCCTTCGACTGTCCGTTGTGTCGAGATATTTAAACCGTTTTTTCTGGGATTTATTCATCGTAAACTGTTGATAGAAGCACATTTGGCCGATAAACCTTCTGTAGAACCTGCGTCAGATATCCTGAGTCTGATGTGTGACGAATCTGAGAGAGGCCGCCGCTTCAACTACAAACCCAGCCGCCGACACACACACACACACACGCACGCACACACACACACACACACACACACACACACACACACACACACACACTCACACACAAACACACACACACACACACACACACACACACGCACGCACACACACACACACACTCACACACAACCACACACACACACACACTCACACACACACACACACGAAACTCCACGAGCGCTGGCCAGTCGATAGCACTACCGCATGATAATCGATTGCCATTTGTAACAGCGGGGTGGGCAGAGGGGTCCGATCAGTGCAAATTATTGTCAGCACATGCTGTCGTGCTGTGAAGTCAGCCGGCCGGCATAGCGGCGCAAGATAAATGACAAAAGAGTCGCGGGAGCGAGATAGCAGTTAGTCCTACCTGGTGGTGCAGGGGGGGCCGGGGCGGGGGGGAGGGGCTCTACATGGGGGCTAACATCAATATGACAGAGCGGGGCAGGGATGGGGGGGTGATTGGGGGGGGTGATGGGGGACGATTTTAAAAGAAAACGGCGGTTCTTATGACTTTGATGTTTGTTTTAAACTCTTCAACCCTGAATAAACATTTTATCAAATAAAAACCAACAACCAAAAATCAACGGCGCTGAAGATCCACATGCTCCGCCTCTTCTGATGACCGGGGGTCCGTCTCTGACGTCACCGCGGTGGACTCTTCTTATCAGAACTCCTTCTTCTCCGGTCCCGCTGCAGCATCACAGCTGGGTTCCGGTCCAGACTTTGACCCGGGGGTAAGGGTTTAGCTTTAGCTTAGGTGCTAGGGTTAGGGGTTAGGTTCTAGGGGTTAGGGTACAGGGTAAGGGTTTAAGGTTTCGGGTTACGGTTAGGAACCAGAACCAGTTATTAATGAGGGGGCTGGAGACTCCTTCACACAGACCCGGTTGGTTGCGTAGAACCTTTCCGGTTAAATAAACGAGCACATCATCATTTAAACAGACACCGTTTTTGCGTTGCATCAATTCCCGCGCCCCTCCCTCCTTCCTCGTACACTTCCTGTCGGTGCTGCTCGGCGTCTTCTCCTTACGCCTCAGGACCCGAGCGAGAAGCAGCGACCGCTGTGATGGAGGCCACCTCTCCAGAAGTCGGCGGCCGTTGCATCAAGCGGCATCATTGATCTGAAAACTGGGACATGGGAGGGTCCGCATTGATCCCAGATGCTCGGGGTCTTATTAAACAACTGCGAGGGTCCCTGAAGCAAACGTCAAAGAACGACTTACCTAACATCTGACTAGACTCCATTGATTTTTTCTTTTTCTCTCTCGCCTTTTCCTAGGTTGTGTTTGTGCGTGGAGGCCCCGCCTCCCCCCACGGCGCCGGCCGATGCCTCGGCGGCAGCGGCGGAGGCCCGGCAGCTGTAATTTGTGATGGCTGATCAGAAGTTCCTCCGGGTCGATACTGGATCCTGTGTGGGAGCCGGCTAATAGGAATAAACATTTCACCTTTGTCTAAACAATCGAGTCGGGAGAATTCCCCCACGGCGCCGCGGGGTCAATGGTTGACGCAGGCGGGTAACGGGGCCCCGGTTCTAAATGGGTCTCAGACGGAGGAGACCATCAGAAATCAGTGGGGGGGTCATTTTTCTGGGCGCGGCGGCGTCGGACGAGGTAACTCAGGTGCTGCTTTAATTGTGGCGGTCCGACTGGACTCAAACGAGAGGCGGGGAAATCTATGAAGAGTATCTACTGATCCGTTCTCCGGGTTCTGTTCTACAGGAGGGGGGGCGGGTCTGAGACGGGAGATAATTAATCACTGGCATAAATGTAGGCCGCAGAAACTTTTGTTTTTACATAATTCATCTGTTGAGGCAAGTTTAAAGGTGCAGCGTGTAATAAAATATAATATAATATAATATAATAATAATATAATGTAATATAATATAATATAATATAATGTAAAATAATGTAATATAATATAATGTAAAATAATATAATATAATATAATATAATATAATATAATGTAAAATAATATAATATAATATAATATAATATAATAATAATATAATGTAATATAATATAATATAATATAATGTAAAATAATATAATATAATATAATATAATGTAATATAATATAATATAATATAATATAATATAATATAATGTAAAATAATATAATATAATATAATATAATATAATGTAATATAATAATAATATAATATAATATAATATAATATAGTGTAATATAATATAATATAATATAATATAATATAATATAGTATAATATAATGTAATATAATAATAATATAATATAATATAATATAATGTAATATAATATAATATAATAATAATATAATATAATATAATATAATATAATATAATATAATATAATATAATAATAATATAATATAATATAATATAATATAATATAATATAATACAATATAATAATAATATAATATAATATAATATAATATAATGTAATATAATATAATACAATATAATAATAATATAATATAATATAATATAATATAATACAATACAATACAATACAATATAATATAATATAATGTAATATAATATAATACAATATAATAATAATAATATAATAAAATATAATATTATATAATATAACATAATGTAATGTAAAATAATATTATATAGTATAATATAATATTATATAATATAATATAATACTATATAATATAATGTTATATAATATAAAATAATATAATATAATATGATATTTACATTCTGAATATTTCTTAAGACATTTGTACCCGTATGAACCTGGACTGTTTTACTGTGTGAACCTGGACTGAACTAGTAGTGGTAATATTATTAGTAATAGTAGAATTGAGGTAACTACAAAAGTAGAAGTAAGAAAAAACGTGAAGTTTGGACGATGAACAATGGAGCTACAACAACTTCCTGTCTGGTCCTGGAAGAAGTGATTTCTTTGTTGCTAACTTTAATGTTTTTAAAACAGATTATAAACCCAGACATGATCAGTAAATGTACTGAATTCCTTTTTTTCCTTTTTTAGAAAAACTCTTGTCGAAACGCAGTTTTTGATGTATAATTACATTTTACAGTATAAATACTATTGATACAGTAGATACACTGCAAAAAATGAAAAAACAATAACATAACATAAACCAATATTAAACATTTAAAAAAACAATGTCTTGAGTTTTATCTCTGAGCGGTGAAGAAAAGAGTGTTTGGATCTTGTGAGGGGATTATGGATTAAAGTCTTCTGGTTATGTAAATGTGTGTGTCGTCTGCATAATAACGTTCACGGCTTCTGTTGTTTCTGGAATGATTGGAAGCCATTTGAATCCGGTCAGCTGGTACGTTTTGTCGCACTTATTAGTTCGCAAACTTGAAAAGTCTACCGTTGCCTACTCAAGAGACAATATTCTTAAAACAACCAACTTTCTGTCCTCGAGGTCATGTCGTAAAGATAGTCTAGATCGGAGCAAGGTTTGTCTTCTTGTCTACTACCCATCAACTGCATTTTCCTTAATTTTCCCGGGTACGAGGGCGCCACGCAACTTTTCTCCGGAAAAAGTTGGTTTGACTCTATTCCACGTTTGACTCTATTCCACGTTTGGCTCTATTCCACGTTTCCCTCTTAAGTCAAACAAAGCGCAGCGACTCCCAGCCAACTGTGAGGGGTTGAATAATCGCCGCGGCGCTCTTAAGAGGCCAGGGGAGGAAATCATTGCAGAAGGAAGTGCAGAGAGTTAGTGGGAGTTCAGGGGGGCCCAGGGGGGCCCAGTGGGGGTCGGATGGAGACGGGAGGGACTTAAAAGATTTTTTTTTTAAAGAAATTTTAAAAATAGCACCAATCTCATGTGAATAAATGGATTTTAACAAATGAATGTGATTAAAAGTTGTTTTTTTATGAAGATATAAAATGTTGCTGCAAAATGTTGGAGTATTTTATTTTGAAAGATAATTTGAGCTCGAGCTTCGAGTCTGTTAAATTCTTATTTTTTTTATTTTTTCGGTCCGTTTCCTTGTTCTACAAACGTTCTACCATAACATTATGACCAAAGGCTCCTTACAAAGAAAATTATCTTATTTTGTCTTTTATTTTGTTAATCTAATTTTTTATTATTATAGATAAACGTTCTTCAAAACTATAAAGAAGTGACTAAAAGACGTCTCCTCTGCAGAAAACCGTCCATGCGAGCAGAAACGCCGGACTTCCTGATGGGCACCTCTGCACAGAGTGCGGCAGATGACGCCATATTGGATTCATGCACTTGACTTGCCGGCACGCGGTGAAGGTACGGCGAGGACAAACACTTAAACACACGGATTCATCTCCAGCCGAGCGCGCTGACGCTCACAGCTGGGCCGTCCTGCCAGCTTATGGCGCCGTCATCATACTTCAATTATGAAAGGAAACGTATTAGAAAATGTAAATTGTGTTAAATTGAAAAGAGAGCCTGAGGACGTTTGGACCGGGGGGATCGGAGGACGCACAGGATGTCCAACCAAACTACCAGGATGTCCTCAGCCTAGAGAGGAAGTGCAGTTTTATTCCCTTATGCCAGAAAAGCATGAGGAGAACGGACCCCCGGTCCAGTAGTGTTACCCCCCACACCTCCATGCTGCCCCAGCTCGCCTCTTTTTCTGTCTGCTCCACTTCAGAGGTCGCAATATTAAATCATCCGGTTCCGCATATTAATTTGGCAAAGGTTTTGCGTCGGATACCCTTTCTGACACAACCTGACCCATTTATACGGGCTTGGTACCGGCACTAGAAGAACACTGGCCCGTATGTGCAAGGCCTCTGTCAGCTATCATAGCTAAACTCAGCTAATGTCAGCAATCACAGCTAAACTCAGCTAATGTCAGCTATCATAGCTAAACTCAGCTAATGTCAGCTATCATAGCTAAACTCAGCTAATGTCAGCTATCATAGCTAAACTCAGCTAATGTCAGCTACCATAGCTAAACTCAGCTAATGTCAGCTATCATAGCTAAACTCAGCTAATGTCAGCTATCATAGCTAAACTCAGCTAATGTCAGCAATCACAGCTAAACTCAGCTAATGTCAGCTAACGCTGCTAAATTCATTGAATGTCAGCTATCATAGCTAAACTCTTAAAGAAGACCTTCTTAATTTTCAGGTCCCCCCCCACGCCGCCTTTAAGAATCTCTTACACTATAAAAGACCATTGTTTTAATTTTATTTTTATAATATAATTGTTTAATATATATTATTATTATTACATCTAGTGAAGGTGTGTGATCAGACTCTGAATCAGGAAAAGGACGGAGGACTACAGGAGTCTCTAGTCTCTTATCACCCTAATCTTTGGGCCCCCCGCCTTGGAGGTAAGGTGAGATAGAAGATCTGGAGGCCAGATCCAGTCCGGCCGGCGAGGCTTCATAAATCAAGATTCTGTTGCGTGTTCTGATCCGTCTGGCTGCTCGCTACAAGCTGTAATTACACACCGGCTAGCTCTTGTGTGGAGCTGCTGAGAAATGAGCTACAACGCGATGCACAATAAAGCCTGTCCTATAAAAAATGGTGTAAAATAACTGGATCAACACCGGATTTTATGACCTCCCCGTAAAACGACACTCAGACGCACAAAGAGAAGGAATGAAAAGATGCTAGTTTTTCACCACATCCACGCGTTTTTATGGACTCTCTAAGAAAGTGAGTTAACATCTAGGCTTTGTTTTATAATCAGCCCATCATGTGAACCACCGGTGTAATATAGTACACTGTAAAAAAAAAAGAAAGAAAAATAAAGTTGAGATAAGATATTCAAGCCAAAGATGGCTTGTACAGATATCAGAGCTAAATTAAGCTAATATCACATAGCATTGCTGAAGACGGCTAATGTCTGCTGTTTCATTCAAAGCTAGCTTATTTCAACCATCACGTTAAAAGCGTGTGTCCTCATAGCTACATTTAGCTTATGACAGATCACATAGCTAAAGTTGGCTAATGTCCACTATTTTGATTAAAGTAAGCCTATTTCAAACATCTCAGTAGCATAAGGCTAATGTCCGCTCTCAAAGCTAAAGTTGTTTCACATCAGCTATTTTATTTAAATATGTTTATATTCAACAACCATAAGCTAACATTAGCTCTGATTGTTGAATATTATTTCAGATATAGCTTAGGTTGGATAATATCTGCTATTTTGTTTAAAGTAAGCTAGTTTCAATTAGCACAGTAAAAATAAAGGTAATGTCAGTGGTCATAGCTTTAACTGGCTAATATCTGCTATTTAATTCCAAGTTAGCTCATTTCAACCATCACATTAAAAGTGTGTGCTATCAAAGCTAAAGTTGGTTTATGTGAGATGTCATAGCTAAAGTTGGCTAATGTAGGCTATCTTGTTTAAATCAATCTAAGTTGTCACGGCTTATATTAGCTCATTTCAACTATCATAGCTAATGATGGCTAATGTCAGCTATCAAATCTAATATAAGCTTGTATCAGCTTTTATAGCTAATTTCCACTATCACAGCTAAAGATAGCTAATGTAAGCTATTATCATTGAAAGTTAACTAATTCCAACCATCATAGCAAAAATTACTTAATGCCAACAATCATAGCTAAAGTTAGCTAATTTCAGCTATCAATGCTTGGCTAGTGTTAGCTACTATACCTCAAGTCAGTCAATATCAGCTATAATAGCTAGTATTAGCTTGTTACAGCTTTTATAAGTAATTTGCAAGCTAAAGTGAGCTAATAATAATATTTCCTTTTGATCACATGTTATGAACGTACAGTACAACCTAGTGAAATATTTAACCCATCACTGAGGGAGCAGTGGGCGGAGCCTGTGAAGCACCCGTGGAGCTGAAGTTTCAAGTTCTTAGCTCAAGGACCAACTGAAGGTTACGTCGTGGTCGGGCTCGACCCGTGGGCCAACCGCTCTACCCATAGAGCTAAAGCCGCCCTCTATTAATATCAGAACTAATATTAGCTTATTTCAGCTATCATAGCTTCTAGCTAGCTAGTATACCGGTACAACTAAAAAACCGGCACATAGATTTCCTCTGCTAAGTTTCGTGGAAACCCTTTTAGCGGTTTTCCGTATGATCCTGCCGACAACCCGACAAACGAGCAGACACAGGTGAAACCGTGACCTCCGTGTCGTGGGGGAACTACGGCTCTCATCACCAGAAACAGAACACATACGTACGAAATGCTCCATTCCACGGCGCTGGAGCGTCTGACAGAAGACAGGCCGTAGAACCTTGACCCGGCCCGTTTAGCCCGTGAGCTGCGAACGGCAGGAAGCTGCCTGAGAGTTTGATCTCGGCGGGGGCTGCTGGGGAAACAGCGCACTTAAACCTGACTGGGCACTTCCTGCTTCAGAAACAACAGAGGCCACACATGCTAACGCTGCGGCTCCTCCGGTGACACAGCTCTTAATGGAACCAGGGGAACGCCTGAAGAGAACCGGGTCAGGGGATCAATCGCTATCGTGGGAAGCTTTTAAAGACTTATTTGAGATTTAAAAATAGAGCCGGCCTTTGCTTCTCCCCGAGCGGCGAGCGCCGTAGGATGCATCTGGACCGATGCGGCGGGCGGCCTCGCAGAAAAATTTCCACTGGCCAATATTCCTGAGCCGTTACGTATCGTTTAACGGCCATGTTCAACGCACCCCTGCTGGGGAATAGTAAAAGCTCCTTAATTTACTTTTTTAATTAGCTTTATTGGCGTATAAACTTCACCTGATTATCATTTCCCACAAACACACGGCCTTTTTTTTTTATTTGTGGTTGTCCAGTTGCTTCTTTAATTGCATTCTGGCTCAGAACCTCCGAGCAGAACCTGACCGCCAGGAGAGGAGAGGGAAGAAGAAAAAAAAAAGCATTACATGAGCGAATGGGCTGGTTTTTTCTTTTTTTTGTGTTTCTTTTTTTTTCTACGATGTTTAATCATCAGTAAAGGCTGATTAACTTTTACAACGACTTGTTCGGAGGAAGTCTGTGCAGAGAGAAGAAGTTAAATTAGCGGCGCTTTGCTTCCCTCTCTACGGTCGGAGGGCTCCGTCTGAAGGATCTCTTGACGAGGAGGAGAAACTTGTCAGACTCAGCCCCCCCGTCCCGCCGCCCCTCCTCTCGCCCAAATACACAATGGGAATGTCAGGAGTCTAGGAGGCAGCCAGCCGGTTCCTGAATAAATCAGAGGGCGCGTGTGGAATCCGTCCTCCTCACACGAGTGCGAACGCCGGGATTGTGAGCGGAGAGTCAGACTATGACATCGTGGAGATTCGGGATTGGGCGACATTTGTAGAGATGAGAATATCTCGTTATGAATGCTTTTGAGAGCGTCATCAATAACAAACTGCCATCCTTACCTCTGGCTGTCCTCTCGGGGCCAATTACAGGAAGTTGTACTTTCAGGCCCCACCCCCTCCCCCCCTAAAAACATAAAATAGTCACTAATATTGACATATTGACTGATGAAAACGATAAATCCCCGTTGAAAACATTCTAAAACGAGCCCCAGATGACCAGATGACCCGAAAATCTCCGAAAGGCCCTTTAACAGACATTAAATGGACCGGGGTCCAGAACTCGAGACCAGACTGATGAAACGGATCAGTACCAGCAGGAAACCATAGGGGAGGGTGCCGCCAAAATTCATGGAAGACAGGAAAAAGAAATTGGAAAGATGCCGCTATGTGAAAGCGTATCAGGTTTGTCGGCCGTCTCCGCCTTCACTGCCTCTTAAGCCGGGCTCACGACGTACGACTCACACGAATCACACTGTGCGACCCGTCCGGCTCCTGCAGGCCGTTGTCGCTATTGACGATTGTCAATAAAGTTTGGTTTGAAAGCTCTGAGGCAGAAAAACGTTTTATGTGTTAGCTACATGCTAACAAGACAGAATCAAGTACTCTTTGTTAGTTTTAGCCATCTGTGTGCCGAAACCAATTTGGACAGTGTGCATGGTCTATTTAGCAGAGAGAATTGTGGGTAAGCGAGCTACGTTTTTCTGCGTAGCGTGTTAACTTGTTAGCTAGCAGCGCTCTGACATCTGTGAAGCTCTCTTATTCGTCCTCGTTGTTCAGTTGCTATAAAAGGCGCTGACGCCAGCCGATCGAGTCCAGATCCTTCTAAAGTTTCGACACGCCAGAAAACCAACGGAACGCTCCGCGGTTGAGCTGTTCATCGGCCCTCGTGACCACCCGTAGACGGAGCACAACAAACGACACGCGACGAGTCGATGATGAGAATAATCTTCAGGCTCATTAGCTGGTTTGAAGCCGGCTAAACACGTAGAGTGTAAGCCCGGCTTCACATCACCGTGAGAATTAACCCAGCCTCTCTGCTGCCCCCTGGTGGTGATGTGTATGTCGATGTACAGGACGCATAGAGGCCTGAGGGCGATGACGGAAACAGGATGCAACTATTTTTTGTACATAAATGTAGTATGAGTGAACCTTAAAGTTCACTAGATAGTTAGCACTACCAGCCATAATATTATAACCCCTGACATCATCACATTCATGTTGAAAATCAGAATACGGAATGTAAAATTTGGTTGATTTGTTATTCATTTGAATTTTCATGTAACTTATGGCCGTAAATATTTGATATATATATAAATATATATGACTGCTATTAAACCTAAACCTATTAAAGCTCATATACTTCCTGTAGTACCTCAAAGTGCGTCTAGGGGTAAACCACCTCCTCCCCCTCGTTAAAGACATCAAATAATCTCAGATCAAACACAAGCAGAACCTCTTCTAGTTGATCCTGAAGTTCTGCATTTCCCCTCCTTCTCTGTCCAGTTAACCGGCGCCATCAGCGCCAACACTGATCCACCACCAGTAGCTGCGAGCGCCGCCGTGGCCCGTCCTCCTCCCTCCTCCCTCCTCCCTCCTCCTCCTGTTCTGATCCGGGTGTGTTGTGCTCCGGCGCTCGTCTCCCTGCACAGAACAGGAGTAAATGAAGACATTTGTTCCCGCTCAGGTACCACTGGCACGCGCCCGACCCGCCTCAGCTCTCAGAGACAATTAGCCGACACCTGCTCGCAGCAGATTGCGCTGGCAGATTTCTGCTGCTCCTGTCGCCTCCGACACCGGCGCCATCTGGACCGGGGAAGGTGTCGCACAGGTCGCCGTGTTCCGTGGCAAACGAGCCAGCCAAGAGAGAGTTGGAAAGAGAGGGAAAACACGAAGAGGACGCAAACGCTCACAAAGGAGGGTTTGTTTTTCTTTCGGCTCAGGCTCCAGTAAAATATTACCCATAAACCTTTGCGTTTGTTCCCGCAGCTTCTTTCTATAGGTGATCTGTGGTTGGGAGAAAAGTGATCCGGTCCAGGACAGAAGGGAAATATGGATGTTGATGCTCGCCCTCACCTCTCTCTCCTCACCGCAGCCCATCTAGCAATGAGCCATAACATTAAAACCACCTGCCTGATATTGGTTAGGATTGGTTATATTTAAGCTATAAAATAACGTTTGTCTGTTTTCTACTGGCAAACTTTTACATATTAGACTTTTTAGATTATATGGTGTTGTTAGCTAGCTAGCTCACATCAGCTAACCATCCAGCTAGCGTACTGACTGAAGCTAGCTAACAAAACACGTGTTGGATTTATGTTCTGGGTTCGACTTCAATCCTTACAGATCTTCTTGCAAGACGCAGTTAGGGGCAGAACGTGATTCTGATCACACGAAGGGAAGGTCGGATTATTTTTGTTACGATCAGAAACATTTTTGTGAAGCTGCATTCGTATAAAACACGCCTCCTCCTGCAGAAAAAAATCATCATTTTCCACAGGGGTGTTCAACGATTACTCATCGGCACAAACTGACACGTCTGGTTCTGATTGGCCCCGGGGGAGGCCTATCACGGCCCGCTACATGGGCGGGGCTGGCGTCGGGGGCGGGGCTGTGCTGCAATTTTTCCACAGTTACAATCTCTGAGTCACTCTGGATGAAAACGTCACCTAAACGCCTCACACCGATTCTGCTGCGACGCAAACCCAAACCGACCGGCACATCATTGGCGATTACAGACCCGACACATTTCCACCACCCCCCCGGCCCCCCCCGACCCCCCCGACCCCCCGACCCCTCCCCCCCCTCATGATCCTAATGTGCTTAATATACATGTTGCAGACAGAGGAGACAAATCCAGCTGATTTATTTGATCATCTCACTTGTGCACACTCCACTTCCCTTTTCCAAAAGGATTCAGGTTGAACGGAAGGACGGAGCCGCTCCAGGCGCGGTGCCCACCCCCCCGTCCCCCGCGACCCCTTCATCGCAGCCACACACACACACACGCACACACACACACACGCACACACACATGCCAGGCAAACACCCACACTCGTACATTGTACGTTCTGTCGGACGCAAACTGAGGCTGAAGCTGAAAGCAGAATCCTCCGCCGCTGCAGCTTAAAGAAACCGTCCCATGATGCTTTGAGACTGATCATGTGACTCCTTGGCCGCGTAAAACCCCCACAA
>JBBDHG010000089.1:130000-145000 GCA_037951165.1 Lophius americanus | reverse complement strand
GGCAGTCCTGCGAGGTTTCTCCCTGTTATGTGCCGTTTGAAGGCATTATGAAATCTGCCATCTTGACAAATAACAACAAGAGTGCATTGTGCACCACCTGCTCCACACATGGAGGTGGCTTTAAAGACGCGGGCGTAGCGGCACCTGTCCCCTCCGTCTGATGCTACACGACGGCGTGATGAGGCGCCGGGGTGTTTCGGGGTAGTAGGATCAGGGGTGGGGGGTGCGCGGGGGGTTCAGTCTAACGCCGGGAAAGATGAAGGCATCCGGGGACAAAAGGGACTAAAAAGAGAGATGATGAAGACGAGCGAGAGGACGGAGGGATGAGTGATTATATCAGGTCGGTCAACGTTTGAACCGTGGGAGGAGCCAACCTGTAAATACGAGAGCCAGAACGCCGCTTCCCTGCCAAAGACCCCGGTCGGGGGGGAAAATAGAAAAACTTCAAAAACCTCCGAGTCAAATCCCGTCATTGATGAAGACAGATGGGAGGTTAAAAGGAGGAAGGTAGCCAAACAGACAGAGGGAGGGATGAAGACGAGAGTCTGCTCTCTGTGAATATCAAACCATCTGTCCGTCTCTGAGGGAGCAACAGTTTCAAGTTTCTAACCTCTCGTCTCGGATCCCCACAAACGACCCGGTCACCTACAAAAGGTCGGAGTCGACCCGAAACCCGACTTAAACCCATTTCATCGTGGGTTCTGTTGTCCTCACATCTCTCTGGACATCAGTCAGGACAGACAATTAATATTCACGAGTCTGAACTGTTCCTAAAAGCTGAATCTACTAGAAGGCCAAAATCAAAAAAAGATGGAGTCCACATCGGATCAGAACTCAAACGGGCCATTTTTTATTCTGAGGTGTTCTGACACTTTTATTCTTATTTTATATGCTAATCTTATAGAGTTCTGAATTAACAAAGTCATGTTTGTGTCTCCCTCTCTATCAGCAGAGATTCCAAGAATCTTTTCCAAAAAACAGTTTTTATTCTCAGCCAGAAAAGTTTATTTTACAAGTTAAGAAATTAAACAAAAATTAATCGTTTTTTTTTATACATCGACATAAAATGAACTTTAAATGTTTCTCGGTAAGTGATCGGACTCATTCAGAAGTAGACAACAGTCATGAACAGCCTAAAGGTGAATTTGACATTAAATGCGAACAACTTCACATATTTTCTTGTTTTTATGGTTCATTTGAAAAATTAAAAAAATAAAATAATAATAATAGTTTTTTTTTTGTAAAGAAGCTCCACCTAGTGAGTTTTAAATAACCTATTAGAATAAAATGTCTTCTATTTAATTCAAATGCATTAAATCTAGACTGAATTGAACCAACATTTATGTAGTTATTTTCAAAAAACACTGTTTTTCATTTAAAAGTTGTACCAATTTATAGCCCGAAAGCTTTCGGAGATAAAGCTAGTGTTGGAAGTATTGATCCAACCTTTCCAAAAATCCTTCCAGTTCTTCCTGGCACCAAGATCTAGGTGGGTATAGAGTTTGAAAATGATCCATGAAATAGTTTTTGAGTTATCGTGTTTGAAGCGAAGATAATATCCCCAACTTTTCCTAGATATTTTTGACGATGTTTTCGGCTGCTCACGCCAGAAGACGCGAAAACTGTTTAAAGGAATCCAGTCCGAGTTTGCAGAAAATATCTTGTGGAGCTTTTGGTTCTGGAGTGGAGAACGTTTGGACAGTATGTTCACTTGGTCAAAATTCTAAAAATGTCATGGCCGGCGTCGCAGATTCTTTTTTTTAGCTGCTATAAATGAAAAAACGGAAATGGATCATCTATAAATTTAAGACTCAAATAGACGGTATTGCGATGAAGAACTGGAATGATTTGGGGAAAGGTCAGTACTATATTTCTGCCAGTAGGAGGAGCTTCATCTCAAACAAAAAAAAACCTTGTTTTTCGGACACCTCAAAAAAACTATTCATGAATCATTTTCAAATGTTACGCCTCCCATTGACTTTAATGCGAGGAAGAACTGGACTGAGGGGTTGACGATATATATATGTTTTATTCTAATAGTTCATATTTAACTCACTAGGGGGCTTTTTTTTTACAAATATCAGTTAAACAACCCCCCGTCTTTTAGATTCCATCTAAAAGACGGAGATGGAATCGAGGTTTACCGGATCTCCTGTAGGTCCAGACGTTGACCCCTGATGATGAGACGTTCTCCACTGTACCTCCCAAACAAACAGCGAGACCCCCCCCCCCCCCCTTACTCCACATGTTGGTCACGGAGCGCTGCAGAGAGCGGCGTAAGATTGATGAGGAAATAACTGCAGCTTTTGTGTTTTCCCACCCCCATGATGGGGAAGGGGATATTTCTGTCAGTTGTTAATTACTGTCATATGGCTGCAGCACCTTTTCCCTGAAATGACAGAGGATGGAGGAGGAGGAGGAGGAGGATGAGGAGGATGAGGAGGAGGAGGAGGGGGAGGAGGAGGAGGGGTATAGAAATGAACTCGACTCTTGGAGTGTGATCCTGTCATGCACCTGACGTAGAAGTGAACACATCTTACACGGCTTTGCTGTTCTTTCCTTTCAGCAAGTTTCACAGCTTCCCCCCTCATGGGGAGGGGGAGGTGACGCGCCCGTATAACCTTTGAGATGTAACAACTTAAGGCCCCCCATTACCGATCCCACCCTCCTAATTATTTTCATTCTTTTCTCACGGTGGAGACTCCTCACACGTTATCAAAGGGCCTCTGGATCCGGATCACGCTGTCGCCTCGCCGTCATCACCCGTTCTTCAGATTCAGTCCCAGCAGTGTCATCAGCCACCAACACCAGCACTGCATAATTTATATTACTGCTGCTAAAGTGTGGCTGACCTCAATCCTCCTAAGGAGCCACTGCGATACCGATAAAATCATAAATGGACTGTAACATTTTACCATTTCTAGTCGGGCCGCTTTACAATTCAAACCAGAATTCACTCATTCACACAAACGTTCACAAGGCGCCAGCAGCTCATCAAGAGCAGAAACCGTTCACGCCATCAGCTTGGGCTTTAATATGTCGGTCAAGGACACGTCCAACATGTAGGCCGCATGGACCCTTAAGACTTTCTGAATCCAGTCACTGTTGGTGGTGGTGGTGGTGTCTGATGACTCTGCTGAGGCTAATGACATAAGCATGATACTGCGTTCACACCTGATTAGGTGCAAAGTCAATGCAAAGCCCCAAGAAGTTGCAGGTTCATGCTGGGCAACATGAGCGATACAAACTTGCGTTATTTTTTCCCTTTGTTGACGTTCAAAATTTTCAACTCGGCCAAGAAATGTAGGTGATTCAAAAGACGGTCGGTGTGGAGATTCTACGAAGGCTACATATGTCGGATGTCGGCCGAACATCCGTGGGGAAGTGGACGAAGCCTTTTAGAGCCGTCTTGTGTCCGATAACGGAATATTTTTGTGACTTGACAGCTTTTAGTTCTCAGACGATAAAAAACTGTTGAAGTTCAAATTCAAGAAACTTTATTTTTCCACTATGGAAAATTCAAAGGTACGTAGTTTAACGGAGAAAAGCACCTTTTTGGGTTTTCTTCAGTCAGTTTGTGCTACTCGAAAAGTCCTGGGTGAAACTTTAAACGGCTCCGAGCAACTTTAGCTACGGCCAAATTGCGAAATTTGCGAAATCCAGCCGACTTGATCTCAATATTACGTACGATCAACAAAATGAATCGCGGCATAATTAAATATTCAGCAATTAAATCGATTTAATTGTATTTAAATAATCATATTTTGAAAATGTATGCGATGGATTTGAATAAAATCAGCATAAATCTGGTAATTATGGAAACAATTAAATTCAATTAGACATTAAAACAAAGATGAAAAGGTTGAAATATTTACGTCTTTTGGACAAACTTTAATTTGAAATTCATGAGATTGCTTTACATTTAATTTTCAGGAAATGACATCAGAGGTCTGGCGTATGTAATAATAATAATAATACATTTAATTTATAATGCACTTTACATATACAACAAAGATAAAAAGTACGTAAATAAGATGCATTTTTGAGTTTATTCGGTTTATTCCATAAACCTTATAAATAAGTGTTTTAAAAACATTGGATGTATTCATTCTGACTATAATATGTATATTTACATTAAATGAAACAAACTGCATTTATTGATCATTAATACATAAAAGCGTTTAATAACACATAAAGTATAAAACTGACTTTTACTTACTTCATTCAAGTTTTACTTACAAATACAAATCATATAAAAGTTAAAAATGACATGTTATTAAAATATATAAATCATAAATATTAGCCTTTTATTGTTTTTGCGGGGGGGGTGCAGGCGGTTATAATGTTATGGCTGATCGGTGAACTACTCTTATTGAGCCTGTGAAAATAATAAAGGTTATTTGTGGTGCTGGAACTGGTCTGACCTTCGGAGCTCCTGGAATGGACTTTGGACCTTTCTATAAAAAAACACAGATCCGCTAGGCTCCGCCTCCCGCCGCCGCCAGACCCTTCGGGCCCTTTAGAACCCATAATAGCTGTTTGGGGGGGGGGCGTGTGTTGCACTCAATAGCCGGTGAATATCCTCTTCACACATATCGCTGGTGTAAAGGACACAACGGCGCCTCGCGTCTGGCTGGGGATCGTCCCCATTTCCTGGTTGACCGCTTCGGTGGCTCCCGGCGAGGGAGGCGGGGCCGCTCCTCCTCCCATCGCAGGCCGCCTACCTCAGAGCCACGGCCCGCGAACGCTAACCTTTTCTCACCCCTCCAAAATGAAATCAATAACACTTTGGCCAGGACCAGGAAACACTGTGTCGGCATTAATCAGCTGCTCCTCCATGCTTGACTCTGCAGTTTGTTCCTCCGCCGCCGCCTCGCTCTTTGCTTCTGGAGGTAATGGATGGCGGGCGGCGTGGGACGCTGACGGACGCTGAATAACGGGGCCGTAGTTCCGCTTAGAGTTAAAGCAGACGGTCATCATTTAGAGCGTTTAGAGCGACGGAGGATTCATCTGTGATGAATACGAGACGGAAAAGACGCTAAAACCCTTTTTGTAAACAGGAAGTAGATTTAAGAGCGGGGGGGGGGGGGGGGGGGGGGATCCATCGCTTTCTTTCCTGCGTGCATCAGATGGACTGTACATGCAAGTTTCATAGAGACTTCTCACACATGTTAACCGTATCACTTTATTTAAAAAATATAAAAAATATAAAAATATCATGGAATCGTCATGGCGCCGCCGCGCTCAAAGCGGATCCTTCTTGTTGACGCCATAACTCAAAATCCGTATGATGGATCATACTCAAATATTATACCCACATAGACCTCAGTGTGAGGAAGAACTGGAATGATTTTGGGAGGTGTAAGTTGTTTATTTCCAACACTAGGGGGAGCTTCATCTCCAAAAGTCTGCGGTACTTCGGTTCTCAACTGTTTGTCCAATTTAATCCAAATTTTGGTGAATATAAATCGACTGACGGAGATTTGTCTCATAAATGTCTTATTTATTTTGGTTCTTTTTATGAAAAACACTTACGGAGAAAACCCACCATTTTATTTCAGAAGTTCATTTTTTTTTTACTATATGTTTGACAGCGACGCTCTAGTTGTTTGTTGTTTCCATGGAGATGTGATTTTTACGGCGGGCCTGATTGGTGGCTAGTCAGTACTGGAGTATATCAACTGTAAAGACAAACTTCAGTGAACTTTACAGAAATACTGACAACAACACGTAGCTGTACGTTTATATATTTGAAATTTGATGCTCAGTTAATCGTTTCCTGGTTTCCATGGAAACGTATAGAATGATATATACGATATATATATAGTATAAAGTAAATAGTGATACAAACATCGTAATCCCATATGAACACCTATAACATCTATGTATGAAAACACTTATATTTTTATGATTATATAATGCGGTATCATATATTGTAGAATGAGAAGATAGAGTTTCTCTTTTCTCCGTTTCTCATCCTTCCAATAGTTTTGACATCTTTCGCTGCAGCAGAAGATTCCGGTCGTCACACGGCGCAGGAATTGTTTTTAAAACCTCAGCATCTGTGTAAAAGAATAAAACGCCTGGCGCTCATTGTCCCGTCGGAGAAAAGACGGCGGCTCTGAAAGTGGCCGCCGCGCGCACCAATCAGCGACTCCGTCTGAATAGTCATTTAAGGGTCAAAAGATTCCCCGTTTGAGCTTCTTTTGAAAATCCCCGCATCCTGATTTAGCTCGAGTGAATTCACGCCACTCTTGGCTGGCGTCTGCGGCGCCGAGAGCGCCGTGTCCTTCCTGTGATTGCATTAGCCGAGGCTGCTGTGGGTCCCATCCACACATAAACGCTCCTCACAGGCTCTTGTGGAAGCACATACAGGTGCAGCCATAGAGGGCCTAGCCCGCGTTGGCAGGAAACAGGTGTCTGGCTATTGATGGCGTCCTGATGATGAGGAGGAGGAGGGGGAGGAGGAGGGGGAGGAGGAGGACGGGGGGCAAAGAAATGCTCGCTATGAAAATGAGGTGGGTTGTTGTGCGAGGCCCCCCCACCCTAAGGCGGTAATTGTTAGCGACGATTCGGAGTCTATTTCTGTGACCCGCTTCTGGATGGCTGCAGCTGACGGGGGAGAGAGAGAGAGAGAGAGAGAGAGAGAGAGAGAGAGAGATGACAGGAGTGCAAGAGAGAGAGCGAAAGAGAGAGTTAGAGAGACAAATGAAAAGACAGAGCGAGGGAGAGAGAGTAAAAGAGAGAGAGAGATGACAGGAGTTAGAGAGAGAGAGAAGAGAGAGTGACAGAGAGAGTTAGAGGGAGAGAGAGACAACAGGAGAGAGAGAGAGAGAGAAGAGAGAGTGACAGAGAGAGTTAGAGGGAGAGAGAGACAACAGGAGAGAGAGAGAGAGAAAAGGGACATGAGAGAGAGCCCTAGAGAGAGAGAGAGAGAGAGAGAGAGAGAAATTACAGGAATTAGAGAGAGAGAGAGTAGCAAGAGTGACAGAGAGAGCGAGAGAAAGAGAGAAATAACAGGTGAGGGAGCGAAAGAGAGAGTTAGAGAGAAATGACAGGAAAGAGAGATAGAGAAAGAGTGAGAGAGAGAGAGAGAGTAAAAGAGAGAGAGAGATGACAGGAGTGAGAGAGAAAGAGAGAGACAGAGAAATTACACGAGTTAGAGAGAGAGAGAAGAGAGAGAGAGAGATGACAGGAGTGAGAGAGAAAGACAGAGAGAGAGAAAACAGAGTGACAGAGAGAGCTAGAGAGAGAGAGAGAGAGAGAGAGAGAGAGAGGGAGAGAGAAAGAGAGAGAGAGAGAGAAAAATGACATGAGAGAGGGCACTAGAGAGAGAGAGAGAGAGCGAGAGAGAGAAAGAGCCAGAGAGAGAGGGAGAGAGAAAGAGCGAGAGAGAGGGGGAGAGAGAAAGAGCGAGAGAGAGAGAGAAAGAGCGAGAGAGAGAGAGAAAGACAGAGAGAGAGGGAAAGAGCGAGAGAGAGAGGGAAAGAGAGAGAGAGAAGGTGGTCGGGTCTCGGTTCCTGATGAAGTTCAGGGACCTTTGAACACCTGGACACAAGAGATTCGGAATCTTTAACAGAATCTACGTGTGCGTTTAAATCGGTTTGATGAAGAGTTACTTCCTGGAGACCTCGCTGTGTACTTTAAACCCAACGTCTAAAAATAGTTTGTTCTTTTGGGTTGAGCAGAAATGACCAGAATTACTGTCAGGACCCCGAAAAAGTCCCTGTAGAGACACGAGCGGTTCTGGGAATTGTAGATGTGATCTACCAAGAAGAATCTGAAAACTGACACGAGTCTGTTTAAATATAAGTTTTAATTATTGATTCTGTCTTTAAAACTATAACTAATCCTAATTATAATATATTTATGTATCCTATAATTCCAAAACTAGATCTATGAATTAACTGGAATAATAATTTAGACGTATGGTTCAGCAAAATCTCGTTAAAATCTCTTTTATAACTTTTCTAAAAGTAATAATAATAATAATAATAATAATAATAATAATAATAAATAAGTTCTAAGCTGAGTTTAATCTAAATCAGTTTTGTTCTTGTCTTAAGTTCACGATTTAAAACTTGGGGATCTGTGGACCCCCGTCTGGTTTTTCTTCTCTAATTGTGAAACAACATTTGGAGGTCCGTCTGACGGAATCATGGCCCACTCGTCTTTACAGAACTGCTTTGGAGGCTTTGAGCGCGTGAACCGATCTTCTCAGGTCCAACCACAGCATCTCCACGGGGTTCAGGTCCAGAGTCCGACTCGGAGTCACCCAGAGGTTGACTCTGGTCCTTGACTGATGACCCGACATTCTCATCAGTACAATCCATGTTTCCCTCCCTGGTCCTGAAGCAGCAGATCATCTCCTCAACATTCCACGTCCAGAACCATGTTGGACCGTAGGTCCGATGCTTTCTGATGGAATGCTGTGTTTGGTTTCCACCAGATGGAACTGGACCCTCGCCTTCAAACAGAACAACTGTTACACTCATCAGTCCAGAGAAGATTCTCCCAGAACCTCTGAGGGCTCTTGGAGGAACTTTCACCACCTCCAACTCTTCTCCTTGTGTCCAGACGATGTGTCTCACCGCGGTTCCTCTGGCGTCCCAGATCCTTAGAATCCGCTCGCGTCTTCGCCCTCAGCATCGTCTCCCAGCACAGCGCCTCCGCTGGAGAGACGGCGCCACTGCCGCCGGCCGAGGGAGGAAACGTAAAGAGAGCCGACGTGAAATCAATGGCGAAAAAAAACCCAGAACACCTTAATCTTCCAATTAAAGCTCTTGAGCGGCGGCGGCGGCGGCGAAGAGACGGCAAATGTGATAAGTGCAGGTTGAAGTGAGAGGAGGAGGAGGAGGGATCTACACAGGTACGTCTGTCACAGGTAATTACCTTCTCAGCGCCCTCGGCTCTCCAAGCTGCCAGTCGTCTGTCTGTCAGAGGGATCGGCTTACCTCTGTGTGTGTGTGTGTGTGTGTGTGTGTGTGTGTGTGTGTGTGTGTGTGTGTGTGTTGTGTGTGTGTGTGTGTGTGTGTGTGTGTGTGTGTGTGTGTGTGTGTGTGAGTGTGTGTTTCTGACAGAGATAAAACGAACGCACACGTCTGGAAACAAGCAGATAAACGGTGACACACACAGGTAGCTGTTTGCATGTGTGAGGAAACGCGTGGCGCCGTCTCTGATTGGAGAACGATGAGCGACAATGCGAGCGTGAAAACGCGCTTACGTGACAGAAAGGGAAAGTTCCTTTTATTTCCCTTCACTTTCACAGGTATGTAAAACAATCTTTGAGTATTGGTATGCAAATAAACGCAGCGGTATGCCTGACGAGGCGGGGGGGCGGAGTTTTCAGAACGCCACTTCTTATGTAAGTACAAATGTCGGCTCAGACATAAATATTTGTCCCGTCCAGGAATGTCGACTTCGGTACGTCAACCTTCGCGTGTATGAAATGCCACTTTCTGTTTTCTGAGGCGCAGCTGCTCCTGGCTGCAGGAACAGACACGAGGAGCAAGAATCTTGTTGATTCATATTAATATCAACAAAAACATTTGTTTTCTGGCCTTTATCGATGCCTGTGAATAAAAACGTTGTTTTAGTGGAAACGATTCGGTGAAACTCTGATAGAAAGACGTCAAACAGCAGCAAAGAGCTTACGGCTGTAAACGATCCCTGTACCTGGTGAGAGAGGTTATCTCCCACCCCCTCCTCCTCCTCACACACGGATACACACACAGGTACTCAGCCGCCTCCCCCTCCCCTCAACCCCTCGGCTAAGCCCCCGCCTGTTGAAAAGTGAAAAGGTAGCGGGCGATGGGAGGGGCTTCTGTGCAAACAGGCGAACACAAAGGAGGTGTGTGTGTGTTAAGAGGCGGCGGGCAGGTAATAGAGCAGACATAATGGGAGCTAAGTACCTGTAATCCTCAGAGATCGCACCCCAGACAAGAGGGGGACTCTGGGTAATTCCCTCTGCTTGGTGTAATTGGTTCTTTGCCAGGTTGGAGAGTGTGTCACTGGAGGAGGAGGGGGGGGGGGGGGGGCATCAGGTGTGAGAGGGTGTCAGCTGCACTGAGTGCCTCCTATTGATCCAGGAGTGTGTTTAAGTGTGTGTTTAAGTGTGTGTGTTTAAGTGTGTGTGTTTAAGAGTGTGCGTTTAAGAGTGTGTGTTTAAGTGTGTGTGTTTAAGAGTGTGCGTTTAAGAGTGTGTGTTTAAGTGTGTGTGTTTAAGAGTGTGCGTTTAAGAGTGTGTGTTTAAGTGAGTGTGTCTGTGACCCAAATGCGGTCGGAGGTGTCTGGCGAGGAAAAGCTACCTTGTTTCAGAAGGAGGAGGGTCAGGTGGCGAGATGATGATACTCATGTCTGCAAACAGACGAGAGGAACGAAAGACATCGACCGCTTATTTTACTATTCAACTGGTTCTGGGCGTTTGTCCCCTACCAAAAGACCCCAGTCCCCAGCGTCGCACCAGACTGGAACTCTGTTTGGAATTAATAATCCCAAACAGTCTATAGTAACTCAACCCAACTGTTTCTATGATGTCATCAGTCTGTTCTAGGAAAAGATCCCATAGTGACTCAACCTGACTGTTTCTATGATGTCATCAGTCTGTTCTAGGATCAGATCCCACAGTGACTCAATGAGGAATATAAATAGAGTTAACTGGTTTCTCTGAGCTCAGGAATAAATCTAGTCAGATTTCTAGGAGTAAATTCTTCAATTCTTTGAATTCACGGAAGTTGAATATGAACAATTTTAGTGAAATTATAGATCTTATTGGTTTATTTGAGCCAAATTAGTCATAATCAACCAAAACGGTTGGAAAGTAAAAACAAGAACATTTTTATGCCATTGAAATATAAACATTTACAGTAAATCATGAAGGTGTCCTTCAGGGGGTCTTTGGTCAAGAAGGGTCTTTTCTAACATGACTTCTGGAATTTAGATCCAATACAACCACATCCGGTTCCACTTTCTCTCGTACCGTTTAGTTTTTTCCTCACACTTCGGAAAGGAAGTGAAGACGCACAACAGGAAGTAGTGAACCAAACCCTACATTACTTCCTTTGATCGTGGCAGAGGTTAAATCGGAAACTCTCCTCTGTCCTTTGAGGAAAATCGATTAATTAGAAATAATTATTGACCTTGTTTTCGTTTCAAATGTCGCATTTCCAGAGATTTTAGTCAAAAATATAACAAATTAACGAGAATTACATTTTAAAACGATCATAATGTCCACCAGCGGGACAAATACCGACATTTGTCCCCGTGACTCACGGCGCCGTGAGGACACGACGGACTGGAGGGAAGCGTGAGCGGCGTTGGTGAGCGGCGTTGGTGAGCGGCGTGCGTCGGGATGCTCACACATGCGTGCAGGAATCCCTCGCACATGTGCGTGCGTCCCATTTCTTCTGGATATCTGCTAATTGTGCATTTGGTTTCTGCTCAAGTGACTCGTTTTAAGGCAGAACAGATACGGAGAGTTTGGAGCGCCCGGAGGAGGAGGAGGAGGAGGAGGAGGAGGAGGAGGAGGAGGGGAGATAAGAAACAGGAAAGACAGCTGCTCTTTTCCCGCTCATTTCATCCAGTTATTGGTTAACTCGCTGGAAAGAAAGTAAATGTTCCGGGGGATTTCAGGTCGGCCCCCTTTGCGACCGCCAAGGTAGACGCGCTCTCCACTCGAGGTCTAATTCAACTCTTGTGTAGCATCGATCGCGGCGGCGGCCACCGGGGAGCCCGCCGGCCTTCTTTCCTCCAAACCGAGGTAGACAACGGTGAGAGAGAAGAAAAAAAAAACCTTCCTCTCCCTCCTCCTCTCCCTCGGTGATTTCAAACTACTTCTTCTTCTGGTTTCTTTTCTGTTTTTTCCGTCGACCCGCTCTCACTTGTTTTTCGGTTCTGCTGCAGTGATGGAACACCTTCGGAGAAAGAGGAAAAAACACGGCGTGGACGCCGGAGCGGACATGCCCGTGTGGCGGCGTGACTTCGCTCTTTTACGCCGCTTGGGTCTACGTGTCAGGTTTCGTGTTTGACAGCCCTGATTGGTGAGAGATGGACGGCACAATGTTGGGGTGGGCGGGATGCTGGGGGGAGGAGGAGGAGGAGGAAGAGGAGGAGGAGGAGGAGGAGGAGGAGGAGGAGATTCCTAGATGAAGGGTTACCTGTGATGAGAAAAATATGGATTCCTGTCGGAAAGACAAATTGATGTCCGATGTTTGGGAGGAGCAGAGGGGGGGGGGGGGGCAGGAGAAGAGGAGAGACTTTTTTGAATAAGTACTGGACCCCCCCCCTCCACACACACACACACACACACACACACACACACACACACACACACACCACGCCATCTTTAGAAGCAGGAAGTTGGCTCCTCGGTTTCACCTATAGCACACTATGCCGACATCAACAGACGTTTCTACTCTGGGAAAGGTTCTGAAGCTGATTCTGAGGTTCTGGGACTCCACGGGTCCACATTGAGACACATCATCTAGACACGGTGAAGACCTGGAGCAATAGAGACCCTTCACAGAAGTGGACCACCTTCCAGAATTCTACTGAATTGACTTCATTCAGGAAGTCACACGAGATCCAGAGGTTCTCAGTAAAGGTCAAAGGTCATGGCTCCACTACTCCAGAGATACTCGGAGAAATCCTCTGCTGACCCAGAAGAACAACATTAAGGCTGGTATGAATTTACCCACAAACCACCTTGATGACCCTCAGAGGTTCTGGGAGAATCTTCTCTGGACTGATGAGTGGAAAAGTTGACCCGTTTGAAGACGGGGGTCCCGTTCCATCTGGTGGAAACCAAACACAACATTCCACCAGAAGAACATCGGACCTACGGTCCAACATGGAGGTGGACCTGGAACGTTGAGGAGAAGATCTGCTGCTTCAGGACCAGGACGACTCGCCATCATGGAGGGAAACATGGATTCTACTGAAGGAGAATGTCGGGTCATCAGTCAGAACTGATCTTCTCATGTTCACGAACCCGAACCCATTAGTTTGGATCCTTTTCCCACTTTTATCTATCTACAACTGTATGTGTGTGTATGTGTGTATGTGTGTATGTTTGTGTAGTGTGTTTATTTGTGTGTGTGTGTATGTGAGTGTGTACAGTGCGTGTGTTTATATGTTTGTGTTTGTGTGTTTTTATGTGTGTGTGTTTGTACTTGTGTGTGTTTGTATGTATGAGTGTGTGTTTGTGTTTATGTGTGTGTGTGTGTTTGTGTGTGTGTGTGTGTTTGTGTGTGTGTGCGTGTGTGTGTGTGGGTTTGTGTGTTTGTGTGTGTGTGTGTGTGTGTGTGAGTGTCTGTGTTTGTATGTGTGTTTGTTTATATGTGTTTGTATGTGTGAGTGTGTGTTTGTGTTTATGTGTGTGTGTGTGTGTGTTTGTGTTTATGTGTGTGTGTGTGTGTGTGTGTGCGTGTGTGTGCGTGTGTGTGTGTGTGTGTGTGTGTGTGTGTGAGTGTCTGTGTGTGTGAGTGTCTGTGTTTTTATGTGTGTTTGTTTATATGTGTTTGTACGTGTGTGTGTTTGTATGTGTGAGTGTGTGTTTGTGTTTATGTATGTGTGTGTGTTTGTGTTTATGTGTGTGTGTGTGTGTGTGTTTGGGTGTGTGTGCGTGTGTGTGTGTGTGTGTGTGTGTGTGTGTGTGTGTGTGTGTGTGTGTGTGTGTGTGTGTGTGTTCTGGTCGTGACAGTAAACACAAACAGGTTGACCTCTGAACCCATGAATCAGACGCGTCTCAGGATTCATTGTTGTTCCTCGTCTCTCCGACAACTTCAGGCGTTCGCCGCCGCTGACGTCGCCCGCCATCCCCCACTGGGTGACACCGTTATCGCCCGGCGCAGCAAACTGGCACCTGTCACGTCACATTCAGAGCGCTGAGGGTAACACTGACAGACAGGTCGGTGGGCTGGAGGTAGCACCCGTGGGTGCCCGGGGGCGCGGGGGGTAAAAGTAAAAATAAAATGTTTGTCTTCCTGTTCCGTCACCTGACAAAGTGGTTCCTCCTGCCGCGGCGCTCCAACCGTCAACCGACCCAAGAACCCGTTTCAAACCGGCCCGGAATAATCTTACTAAGAATATAAAACAAACTAGTCACTAATAATATAACTGATTGATATAATTATAATATATAATACTATTATTATGTGTTTAATTGGAAAAATTATTACAATATAATATTAAAACTTTACTTGAATATAGGCTTTAAGCAATAAATACAAATAAAAGTTTAATTATATATATTTCTTTGTTGTTATTGACTGTTTGTCTGTGTGAATTTATGAAAAATCAATAGAAAATTTATCTTTCAAAAAGCATGAATAGTATGAAAACTTGGTCTGACGTTCTTCTTCTGGGGTTCAGGGGTCAGGGCGCCGCCCTTCTGGTCTCTGGCTCCTCCTCTTTCAAGCAGACGAGGACGGTGACGGACGCCGATCACGTAATCAGACGTTATTTGAAGGGGGTCGCCGATTCTCAGTCCATCAAGGTTAAGAGTGCAGCACTTGTCACGGCGTGATTTATTATTGCCCGCAGCAGAGGAACAACGCGGCGTGCCGACGAAGAGGAGGAGGAGGAGGAGGAGGGGCGGCGGCATGAAGTCCCGCTCTTTGTATTAATAAGTCCAGACGTTACGTGTGAGGAGCATTTTAAAGAAATTAGCCTTGAAAAATTAGCATGTCAGGATCCATCGCTATCAAATGATTAAAGGGGCGGAGTCTTCTCCCGATTTACATATTATTCACCGTGACACGAACGGAGGTGGAAACCAAATCTCTACTTCAAAGGACGAGACCGATGAAGATCGAAAAATGTCTGAGTCTTCTTCTTTCATCGAGAGACATTTAAAAAAACACTTGCCTGTTATATTATTTAATACAATGATTATTATTATTATTATTTATTCATTATTATACTAGTAATTATTATTATCATTATTATTATTACTATTATCTTCATTATTAGTAGTTTTAATTTTATTATTGCAATAGTTTT
>JBBDHG010000089.1:112500-125000 GCA_037951165.1 Lophius americanus | reverse complement strand
TTCTGCTAAAAAGGAAAGTTTTAAGTCCTTTTTTAAATGTGTCAGTCGTCTGTGGAGCCCTCAGATGGTCAGGGAGGGCATTCCACTAATAATAATGATAATACATTTGTATTAATTTGATAAAGTTTGTATTAATAACAAACTTTACATTTGGACCAAATCTCAAAGGAACTACAAGGTAAAAAGCGTTCATAAAAATAACACCATGATAATAATATAAAAATTGGACCAAAAAGCAGAATGTTAATTAAAAGTTATAGAAGAAGTGGTACGCGAGAGAAAAAGTGAAGAAGACGAGTGGAATAACAGTCAGTCAGGCACGCAGGACGATAACCTGCCGCCTTCATGTGAGTTTGAGTCTGAAGAGAAGAAGATTTGAATAATTCTCTCTCCAAATCCAGGAGCCGGCCCTTAAACCTCGGTTACAGGTGCGAGAGTTTCCGTCTGAGTGTCAGCAGAGGAGCTTTAAGAGAGGAAGTTCATTAAATACCTCGGGGATTAGCCGCCGGGTTGACGAACCCGCGTCTCCGTTAAACCTCCGGCACCTGCTGGAAATAAACAAAAAAAGGAAAAGAAACTAGACGGAATCCGAAACGAACGGCCTGGCGCTCCTGCGTCGTCTCCACCTGAATGGTAATGGAATCAGCCAATTTAGCCCCCAAACATAAAAGTCTGGGATGGATGGCACCGAAGCATGGCCTGAAAAAGAGTGGACTTCAAAAGAGGAGAGGGCTGCACGGCGGCGGCGGCGGCGGCGGCGGCGGCGTGAGGGGAGGAAGTTCCGGAGAGGTGGGCAAATCTGTAAAGCGCTGAAGCTGAGCGGTTGAGCTAGTCACATCATCAGGCGAAGATGTTTCCGCCGCCGCCGGCCTAATCCTGACAAGCCCTCCGCCATTAAGGCAACCGAACCACCTTCTCCTCGCGCCGGAGAGGGAGGAGGAGTTTCACCCGGCCCAGGATAGGAACATATTTATCTGATGATGATGATGATGATGATGATGATGATGGTGGGGTAGGACATCCTCAAACACACACACACACACACGCACACACACACACACACACTGCCTGTGTTTGTTTTCTAAGTGGGTCCGGATCAATATTCCCGGTCCAGAAGAAGCCGAGTGAAGAGAGTTGTTGGGGAATCGAAGCGCCAAACAAAAACACCAACAGCGCCGGCGTGCAAAAACAATCCACGCTCGGGGTTTTCAATTAATCGCTTAATGCCAATAATATTGTTTTAATGCGTTGCTAATTACGGGGTAATTATGTAAACGACGGTTAACTACGATGACGGACGCTCAAATTAGCGCCGGGCTCATCGCAGCGAAGGGCCCACCTCTCGTAATTACATTAAAAAGATGTACACAACTTTTTTTCCTGCTCCTCCTCCTCCTCCTCCTCCTCCTCCACCCCCATACTCCGACACATCACACAGCCCTTCTCCTCCACCTCTGTACTTTTTTTCCTAACGGGCAGGATTCCGCAGAAACATCTGTTAAGTAGGAGCAAATGTCAGCTAATTATTTCACCAAAGCACGTTTTTAATTGATCAACAGGGGAACAGCTGTAGAGAGGGTTCGCGCGTCACGCCGCCCGCCGATGAAGACGGAAGCGAGGGGGACGGGGAGGAAGAGGGGGAGCTTCTCTGAGACAAGAGAGCGCTGAACCCCACACACACACACACACTCACACACACACACACACACACACACACACTCCCCCCTGCATCCCCCAAACCGCTGAGAGAAGGTTTGAACCACCGCTGTAATTACTCATTCCAGCTGAACCAGAGTGCCGACTGGTGAAGGAGTCGGGGGATTAGCTCTCGTGTTCAACCCCGATCAAACAGATATTAACAGGTTCATTTTAAACAAGCGGACCTTCTTCTTTTTTTTTCATCCACTGTTTGAACAGTGTCTGAACAAAGATCTGCCTTCCTCGCACTTTAAGTAATGAGATCCTACGATGTGAGGCACCAGCAACCCGGCCGTGGTTGTAGGTTCTCCGCACGAATGTTGGAGAAGAAGAAGAAAGGTGCAGGAAGTGATGTCAGCAAGTTCGTTATACATGATCCGATCCGTTTGACAGGAAGACATTCACGCGTCAGAAAAGCTTTAACGCCGTCACGAGGCTTCATAGCGAACATTCGCCAACCGTGAAGCCGTGGCGCTGAGGAAAAGAGCTTTCTGGTTCTCGCTATGAAACAGGAAGTTGACATTACTCCACTCTACCTAAGACATCGCAACCTGGTTGAAGGCCCCAGCTGTGAGACGACGACGTTTCAGAAAAGCTTTAACACCTTCATGAAGCTTCATAGTGAACATTCTGTTTCATTATCCAACCGTGTCGCCGTGGCAGTGAGGAAACGAGCTTCCTGGTTCTCTCTATGAAACAGGAAGTTGGCATTTTTTTCTGTGTCCATGGTCCCATCTAACTAAGACATCACATCCTGGTGAAAAACCCAAACCTGGAGACAACGTCGTTTCAGACAAGAGAACATTATGAGTTTTCATCCAGGCAAATTCCCAATTTATCCTGGAAACAGGAAGTGGCTTTAAGTGTCTATGGTCCAATCTGCCAAAAATATAACATGTTTTATAAAAGTCCCAGCTGGAAGACATCCGCCACGATAAATGTTGTTTTAGTCTAGACAACATAGAATGAATTATTTATGAGGTGGAGGTGGGAGTGAGAGCTGGACCTGGCTAGTTTCAGTGATTCTAAATGAAACAGGAAGTCATGTTCTGTCCGATACGTCCCAAACGTCACCTGTTGCATAAAAGTCTCAACCTTCTAGATTAAAGTTGGAATCAACTTCAACTGAAAGAATTTGGTCAATGAGAAAATATTCACATTTTAGAGGTAGACTCCATTTCTGGCTCGACAGGTGAAGCAGAAGCTCCGCCCTCATGGGGACGGTGGCGTCGGCTGTTTGACTTATCCTTCGCCGCTCCGGTTCTCCTTCAGCGAGGAGACGCCAGCCGCCAATTCCAGGTGGTTCCGTCTCATCGCTGGATAACGTCGTCTGTTGTGAGCGGTTCTTCCGGGGGGGAACCGTTTGTTGTTCTGCTGCTCCTGTCACATCCAGGTAGGTGGATCAGGGAGAGGGGGCTGACCCAGAGAGACACACCAATCTGGGTTAACCTGCGTAGACGCCGTCCCTCCGGGCTTGTTGTGCCTGTTGACCCAAACTGAAGACGAGTCGTTCACTTAGTCGTTCCAACTTGGTTTCACATCAGATACCGATAATAACCTCAAGCAGAACCTCAAGCAGAACTTTAAGTCCAACAAGGATCGTCCAATATTTATTCCAGATTTAGCATACATGTGGAACATGACCCACTGACTACTTTCCTTTGGCCAGTTGGCGAGTATCTTCTTCTTCTTCTTCCTCTTCTTCTTTCCGATGCTCCCTTTTGGTGTCGCTACAGCGGATCACCTGTTTCCGTCCTTAGGTCGGTACCCGACTACCTAACTGTACCAGTGACGGTATTTGTTAACCCGGGCCACAAATCAGTTTGTTGTTCCGTAAACGGATTTGGCATAAGTTTTACGCCGGATGCCCTTACTCACAGAACCATCCCAATTTTCCCGGGCTTTGGACCGGCACTGTTACGTTAAAACCAGTTAAAAGGTTAAAAACCCGTTTTGTCACCTTTCACGAGTCACATGTCCAGATGTCAGCAGGACGTTGATTAAATAAAGATATTTCAAACATACGTTTTATATTCAATAAAACATCATTTAATTGATTGTTAGCAGTAAAAAAATTCTTCTTTTCTTTTTTTCGTTTCTTTTTTTACAGTGCAGGTAAATGTTTGACTAAAAGAATCTCAGAGGGAACTAAATGGTCAAATTTGTTTTCCTTTAAATGACATTTGAATGAATTGTCCTTTTTAAGGATTCTTCACATTTATTTTTAAATTCATTCTCTATCATTCCATCAAATACATTTTTTTTCCATCAGTGTTTTTCTTCCTGAGCGTTCCCCGGGAACGGCGTCGAGTTCCTTTGCGGTCAACCGCTCGGCGCTTACAACCCTGAGAGGAAGAGTGATGAAGAGGAGGGGGAGAAGAGAGAGAAATCTCCCGACTGGCAGCAGTATGGACTGGAGGAAGCCAAAGCATGACTAAAAAGTACATTCGCTGCTAGTCAGTGAATTTTGTTCCCTATTTGTCACTGCCACCTTTGAGAGCAGTAAGCATTAATAATACATGGGAGCGGGGGGAATCTATTAGGGGGTACCCTTGCGGAGAGGAATCAGGCGGAGGGTGGGCACTGGAGCTGTTAGGGAGGAAGACTCCGAGGGTTGGAAGACAGAGAGATGGGGGGGTGGGGGGGAGACCAGAGAGCTAGGGTGCTCTAACGATGTCCCTCTTATTTATTGAGGAGCTTCTGTGGGGGGAGGGGGTGGGGGGGTCGGTGGAGATGTAAGGTGTGGATCGCTTGATGCATCATGGGAGACAGGAGGAATCAGGGGGGAGAGGGGGTCAGCTGGGGTCAGAGGAACCCCGGGACACGGCGGAGTTCATTGATCGAAATCGTGAAAGGAAGACAGACGTCGGAATTCAAAGAATTACGAAATAGTGGAAACGCGTTACTTCAAATCATTCAGGCAGCTGCTCGCGTTCTTCGCTTTGCACTTTGATGCTACTTCGTTAGCATGAAATATCACTAGAGTAATAGATTACTCCACCGATACAGAGAAAGATGTATAGATGGATGGATGGATGGATGTATAGATGGATGTATAGATGGATGATGTATAGAAGGTTGGATGGATGGATGGATGAATGGATGGATGGATGAATGGATGGATGGATGAATGGATGGATGTATAGATGGATGGATGTATAGATGGATGGATGTATAGATGGATGAATGGATGGATGGATGTATAGATGGATGTATAGATGGATGGATATATAGATGGATGGATGTATAGATGGATATATAGATGGATGGATGTATAAATGGATGGATGTATAGATGGATGATGTATAGAAGGTTGGATGGATGGATGAATGGATGGATGGATGAATGGATGGATGGATGAATGGATGGATGTATAGATGGATGGATGTATAGATGGATGGATGTATAGATGGATGGATGTATAGATGGATGAATGGATGGATGGATGTATAGATGGATGTATAGATGGATGTATAGATGGATGGATGAATGGATGGATGTATGTATAGATGGATGGATGTATAAATGGATGGATGTATAGATGGATGGATGTATTTGACTAGATCCAGGAGTGAGAAATGTTTGAATGTTTATATTAGTAAATTTATACACACGCACTCCATATCCCCCCCCCCACACACACACACACACACACACACACACACACAAACACACACACAAACACACACACACACACACACACACACGCACACACACACACACACACACACACACACACACACACACACCCTCCAATTCTCTACTTGGTCCAGGTCCAGTCACTTTGTGGAGGTGGGAGGGCTCAAAAACAAAAGTGGACCATTTGTTGCTTCAGATGTGCTGCTAATCCTTTGATCGGACCTCTTATCCTCTTCAAACTGGCGTTCGGGCCGGGTCTAATGAAATTCTGCGGCGGGCAGAGCGGCCCGGCGCCGGAGCGTGACAAAGTCCATCTGGAGCGCTAAAGTCTCCCTCTGCTCTCGAACGCACCGCTCCCAAACTCTGCAGCGACACTAGCGAATGTTTCTCCAGCTTTAATCTTCTTCATTCTGAGGCCACAGACGTTCTTACCTGAGACGAAGATCTTTTATCTCCCTTTGATTATTATAATACCCATAAATCAACGTTTTACTTTATTTGTGGAGCGTTGCACGAATGAAAGGATAATATTACCTTCAAACCTTTCATGGAAATGATCAGGGGGGAAACTGGGACCCAGAGGTTGGTTTTGGTTTATTCTGGAAGAAGACAGGGGCTATCTGTAGCCCCCAGGGAGCAGATTTGGGTTCAGGGTCTCGCTCCAGGACCGTTCCACATGTACCCTGGTGGGGTTTGAACCACAGACCTGCCGATCTTCTGATTGGAAGACGGCGGCTCCGCCCACTGAGCTACCGTGGCTCCAAACATCTCCCGAGTAAAATCAGGCGTTTGAAATGAATCGACCGGAGGAACGTAGCAAGTTTAGAAGCTAACGTTAGCAAAGCGGCTAAAGCTAGCCGGAGTATAGAGCCCGGAAGTCCCTGAACGTAGGACATAGAACATATAACAGACTTCAAAACATCATATAGTAGATTTTAAGAAACGCAGCGCGTGTCAGAACACAAACACAATGCCTCACTTCCACCGTTATCCTTCAAAATAAGAGCACTTCAAATACGATTGAACAACTTTTTTAAGAAAACAAAATGGGAAACGGCCGGTTGGACTTAAAAATACATTAAAAAACTTCATTGAAAAATCTGAATTCGGTGCCGATCCAATACCACGGGTACCGTTGTCCTCTACCGGAGGTTTGTGTTCTCTGACTTTCTCTCGTTCTAGTTCTCTTAATTTGGCTGGTATCTAGAAGAATCCATCTTGAGTTCTGTCTAGGTTTCGGGCCTCATCGTTGTGTCATAAAAGACCAGAACCTCGTTTGGGAGATCGTCGGACTGAAGGTCCAAATCCGTGGGTTGATCCTGATAATCTTAATCTCAAACCAGATTCTTCCCTTTTCTAAACCCAAACTTAAGTCTTGGATTCTGTCTGAAAGTACCGCTGGTACCGATGGTACCGCTGCTAAATGTGACCCATGAACCCGGAGCTAAATCCTTCAGAACCCTCTGAAGGTCTCTGAATGTTTTTTCTTTGTTTTTTACAAGTATTCGGTGGATAAATCCAAACCCATCAAGAACCCGGACGTATCGGATATAAATTTCCCTTTTCATACATTTCCACACTTGATGGACCCGAGTAGAACCTTGATCCGACTGGCAGCTTGTTGAAAACATGCCTGGTTGCGCTGACCCGATCCATACTGCACAGACACACACACACACACACACACACACACTACTACAGAACCTCTCCTCGGCGCCGGAGAGAATGAAACAAACACAGATCCTAACATGCAGGGATGCGTGTCGACGCGTTCGCTAACACGCGGAGAAAACAAATGCAGGGGAGGTTCATGAACACACACGCACACACACACCCTTAAACACACACACACGCACACACACACACACACACACTCCAGCATCTTATGCCTGCAGGAGAAAGACGAGGAGAAAAGCACCTGCTGTGAAACACACATTTATTCTGTTTGTATGTTCTTCACTCTATCAGCCCCGCTCTATTGATGTGCAGTTTGTCGACTTTTTCACTTCTCAAACTTACTTCAAAAGCTCCGGTCCGTCTGCTCCATCTCGCTGTTTGGTGCCCGTTAACAAAGCGCCGCTCAGCATCGGGATCCCGGCAGGCGCCGAGGACCACCGCGGGTTTTTTCTGGGGGGTCAGACTTACAGTTATATTAGGTTTTATTTGTACAATTGCAGGAACAAGGACTGTTTGAATAGTGGAATACAACACTAGAAAGAGTTTTTTACTCAAATTTACAAGCTTTCACCGACGACTGAAGTCCATAAATGACTCCGGTCTTAATCCTGAGCATCTCTAGTTTCCTGGAGAGAACCTATGACCTGCTGCGAGTTTGATTGACAGCCACACACCAAGTTTCTCGTAGCATTTCTGATCATTCTCAGCTCACTCCTCGTCCGGTTCTGTGACATTTCCCGGGTTTACTTGCTGCAGCCTCCTTCCTCAAATCCCTCCAGAGATCTTCTGGGATTCGAACCATAACAGCCGACTGATCATTCAGCGCTTATGATTCTGGTCATTCTAGAACGATTCCAGGACTCGGGAAGTTGTTTGGATCATTGTCCTTTTGGAAAGTCCAATGAAGCCTTTCCACTGAGAAACTGAAATCATAGAGAGACAGAAACTACAGAGAAACTGAAATTAGAGAGAGAGAGTAGAGAGACAGAAACTACAGAGAAACTGAAATAAGAGAGAGATAGTAGAGAGACAGAAACTACAGAGAAACTGAAATTAGAGAGAGAGAGTAGAGAGACAGAAACTACAGAGAAACTGAAATTAGAGAGAGAGAGTAGAGAGACAGAAACTACAGAGAAACTGAAATGAGAGAGAGAGAGTAGAGAGACAGAAACTACAGAGAAACAGAAATTAGAGAGAGAGAGTAGAGAGACAGAAACTACAGAGAAACTGAAATTAGAGAGAGAGAGTAGAGAGACAGAAACTACAGAGAAACTGAAATTAGAGAGAGATAGTAGAGAGACAGAAACTACAGAGAAACTGAAATTAGAGAGAGATAGTAGAGAGACAGAAACTACAGAGAAACAGAAATTAGAGAGAGATAGTAGAGAGACAGAAACTACAGAGAATCTGAAATTAGAGAGAGATAGTAGAGAGACAGAAACTACAGAGAAACAGAAATTAGAGAGAGATAGTAGAGAGACAGAAACTACAGAGAAACTGAAATGAGAGAGAGTTAGTAGAGAGACAGAAACTACAGAGAAACAGAAACTAGGAAATACAGAAAGGAAAATTACAAAGAAAGAGAAATGACAGTAAAAGAGTATATAACTATCGGGGAAAAAAACCTGAAACTACAAAGAAACTAAAGCCATCAGACACAAAAGTGGAAATAAAGAGAGTAAAGAGAAAGAGAATTGTAAAGAGAATAACAAGGAAGCAAACTATGTAGAAAAATAAAGGAAAAACTTAAAGCGAAGCAAAAAACCCGAAACAATAGAGAAACTGAAAATACATCGGAACTGAGGACAAGTAGAAACTAAAGACATTAAGAAACTACAGAGTAGAAGACATTAGAGGGGGAAAAACGATAAACGGGAACAACAAGGAAGCGACAGAGAAACTAAGTACAAGAGAATCAAAGAGAAATAGAGAATAAACTAAAAAGACCAAGAACAAAATTAAACTACCGATGAACAAAAAGTACAAAGAACTCGTTTCCTGTACAGCAGGATCCATTTATAGTCAGTCGGTGATTCCTTCCATGATGCGAGACTATATCGGAAACTGACTTTGTAGCAACTTAAGAAAATAGGTTAAAAAAAATACATTGGTACCTGGCAAGACCCACAAACCCAAAATAACCACATCACACTGTAAAATACAAAAATGTAATGTAAACAGAGGTTCTGTGTTTCTCTGAAGTTTCGTCCAGAACGAGTGAAGTAAAGGCCCAGAAAACCAAAGAATGGAACTTTAATAGAAAAGTTGGTTATAAAATGCTCTTTTGAAACAATCCTCGTCGTCCACTGAAGCCCGTGGGTTCAATCACGGGTCGGACTACATCAGACATTCACCCATAACTTTTAATAACGATGCCTCAACTCATTCCTTCGCGTCACGGAGACAAACGTCCGCAGTCCGAGGCGTAAACAGGCGATCAGACAAATGGAGGACAATAACGCCGAAGAGGTCGTGAGTTTGGATTTGAGCTCCTCAATCTCCTAAAAATGACTCATTGGACTAAATTTCCCTCCATCATCCGAAGTAACAAAACCGTTTTTCTCCTGGAAACGACCATCTCCCCGCAGACGCCATCCGAGTCTCTCGGCATTACGCCGCTACGATGGCATCAATGATGCAGGCCGCGTTTGTCTCGCACCAGCGCGGCGAGATGTAGGGCCCGGGGGCCGGCACTAAATCTGGCCGCTCGCTGGCGGGAAATTGCGGCGGCGGTGTCACAGCGCGGCGCCGTCAGATATCATCTGAGTGACCGGCCAGTGAATCGGTGAGTGTCTGTTCAGGAAAACCTCTTAGGAGGGGCGTTCCGTCATTTGGAGGCCGTGGAGCAAAAGAAGATACGGACGCGACACCTTCAAGCTTTTATCACAAACACGGCCTCTAACAGTCATCATCTGTCCGCCGCCGGCCGCTCGTCCGTGTCAGGTCAGATTGCCAAAGAGAAACTTTCCTGTCGGTAACTTCATTATCAGACTCTAACACGAGGGTGGGGGGGCATGAAGACGGCGGATGCCCCCTCCCTCAGCTCCTCATCATCCAGCCCCCCTCTGTGCTGCAGCTGAAGGAAGCAGCGGTTGTGGCGGCGGCGGCCTGTGCCAAGACGGGGTTCACCTAGGGCGGGGCTTTAATGAAGGGGGGCAACCGTCTGCAGTCGGATGGTTATGGGGGTTTAGGGAAGTAACGCTCGGGCTGTTATGGTGAGGGGGGGGGGGGGGTTGTCAGGGTCCAAGTACCTGTACTGGCCCATTTTTGAAGTGAGGGGAATCTGGCTTCCTCTAAAGGTTCTGACCTCCAGTTTTGGGCCTGGGTTTTAAGATAGGATTCAGTATTTTAGGATTTATGGGAAAAAAATGGAATTTATTTGCAATTAACAAATTATGCAAAGACAAGATTCTGATTTCAACCACAACCGCAGACCCAAAACGGATCCGGCCAGTTTCCTCCAGTACTTTGTAGAGAACCTTCAGCTGCTGAGACCTGCACAGCCAGACGGAACCATCCTGAGGAATCTTGGTCCCACGAGGCTCCAGTTCTGGGATATTCCTGGATCTAACATGTCGCGATCGGATTCTTCAAATCCCAGCGGAGATTTTCTGTGGGATTCAAGTGAAGCGATTCTGGAAGGTTCCAGGAGTAGAACTAGTTATAAAACTAGTTAACTGGATTTATATTCCTGATTGAGTCACTATGGGATGTGATCCTAGAACAGACTGATGACATCATAGATACAGTTAGGTTGAGTCACTGAGGGATCTGATCCTAGAACAGACTGATGACATCATAGATACAGTTAAGTTGAGTCACTCTGGGATCTGATCCTAGAACAGACTGATGACATCATAGATACAGTTAAGTTGAGTCACTATGGGATGTGATCCTAGAACAGACTGATGACATGATAGATACAGTTAGGTTGAGTCACTATGGGATGTGATCCTAGAACAGACTGATGACATCATAGATACAGTTAAGTGGAGTCACTATGGGATGTGATCCTAGAACAGACTGATGACATCATAGATACAGTTAAGTTGAGTCACTATGGGATCTGATCCTAGAACAGACTGATGACATCATAGATACAGTTAGGTTGAGTCACTGAGGGATCTGATCTTAGAACAGACTGATGACATCATACATACAGTTAAGTTGAGTCACTATGGGATCTGACCCTAGAACAGACTGATGACATCATAGATACAGTTAAGTTGAGTCACTATGGGATGTGATCCTAGAACAGACTGATGACATCATAGAAACAGTTAAGTTGAGTCACTATGGGATCTGATCCTAGAACAGACTGCTGATTGCGTTTGAATAAAAGGAAGAAAGCAAAAATGATAGATTGTGTTTTTTACAGTGTAAATAAACAGAACGTACGGACGGATTTGCTGGAATGAAGACGAAGGATGTAGAAACTGTGAGGATAGAAAGAAAATATGATATAAATCTGGGACTATAAATATTATTTTCCTCTATTCCGGCCAAAAGACTTCCTCCTTTATTGTTTCCCCGCGACCCTAAACAGGAAATGATCTTTAAAATACACAAACAAATACTTCTATTCTACTTACTTTTCTTTCTGACATTCAGACGAGGGGGATTTCTTCTTTTTCACCTTTTCGATGTAAACGGAGCTGAAGTGTAAAAGAAGAATAAAAACTGTCAGAATATAAGCTTCCTTTTTCTTTTTCTTTATAAAATGTCATGAATAAAAAAACTTATATCGGGGGGTTCTGTGGCGGAGACGCGGGTCCTAGAGGCAAATATGTGAAATCCCGAACAAATAAAAGCAGGACTTGTGTCTCCGCATGGATGCGTGCGACCGGAGGGAGGAGAGGAAATATACTTTTATTTCTAATTTGGGTGAAAGCGACCCTGGAGGCGACTTTTCCAGCAGCTTAAATATAATCCACCTATTTTCACACTGATGGTTGTTTAAGTGACGATTCTGACTCCGATCCCGATCCCGATGCGCCGCAGGAGAAAGAAGGTGGGAGAAATCTTTCTTTTTCTCCTTTTTTTTCATCCTGACAAACAAAAAAAAAAAATGAAGGGAACGGAACGGAGTCGGGTTTTCAGGAGGTAATTGTCTGGAAACGTAAAAAGGAGAAGAAAAAAAAAAGTGTGTCTTTTTGATCCCCTTTAATCCTGTTAGATGTGGATGAAGATAGCGGCGACGCTCTCTAATCTCTTCTAAGGTGTTGGAAGAAGAGATAATGCAGATGGTGGAGTTAAGAGGCGGCGGCTCTCCAGTCGAGGTTTTTTTTTCCTCGCTCGGTCGGAGGAAATCTGGCGAGAGGAAGAGGAGAATAAAGAGAGGAGCGATGAAGAAAAGATAATTGAGTTGATTGAAAATGTCAAAACAACTCGTGGGAATGTGAATAAAAGCTAATAGATGACATCAAAGAGATAACCGGGGAGAAAATGAGACAACGGTGAATAAAAAAATTTATAATGAGAATGGT
>JBBDHG010000089.1:82500-107500 GCA_037951165.1 Lophius americanus | reverse complement strand
CTTCATCCACGTCGGGATCATGGCGGCGTTCGCGCTTCCTGTATACGGCTCCGGGGTCATCTCCGGAGGTGGGGGTCACGGAAGAGGACACCATTAGTCCAGGTCTTACATGGCTACAGTTTCAGCCGAGCGGAGGCTTTGTAGCGTGGGATATGAAGCCCGGCTCTGAAGCCCTAGGAAAATAAACCCAAACAGGGAGGAAATGTTGGCTTATCTGAGCTCAGGATCCCGGCGAGGAAGGTTTTTGGTTTTTTTTACAATCCTCTCCCACCTCCTTTCACTCCTGTCCAACTCCCAGAGGCCGTTTCAGCGCCGCGTTGGAATGCGTTCTCTTTAAGCCATAAAAATATCTAATACGCCTCTCCTGTATTTAAGGGAAGCTTACCTGATTACATTATTGTGTTACTAAGCCGTGCGGACGGCGAGCCCCATCGCCCGCTCAGACAGGAAGTAGCGGCGGTCCTCCAGGAAAGGATTATTTACCATTTAGTTGTATTTATGAGCATAACTCGTCCCTGAAGTCTAAACTTTACTGCTGAGCTACTCTGCCTTCATCGTACAGGAGGGGAATGAGGTCTCGAGCTGTGCGTGACAGGATTACCAATCCGGACAAATGGGCAGTGGCCCCCTGGGCCCCCCCCCAGAAGGACACGAGCCCTGAAAGCTCTAAGGTTACTGGTTTGTGCAAATTTTATTGGGTTTGTGTGAACATGAACCAGCAAAGCCAACAGACATCATAAAAGCATGAAGACTTATTTCATTTTCTATCATTAGATGGAAGTTTTAGGTCATGGTGAAGAATCTGTCCATCATCTTCATCCATCTTGGTTTTCCAGATCTTTATAGATCGGATGGGCGACGGGGATGAAATACAGAATAATCACTATGAATCTGACGGATTAGTATTTAAAAATGATTTTGATTAACATTTAAAGGAAAAAAATGGAAGAATAAATGAACAGGGGTCGTGAACTACAACTCTCCACTTTGGACTACAAATACTGAATTGTTCTCAAAAATGGAAATTAAGCATTTTGTTTTATAAATTACGAAATTGGGACATTTGTATACAAGTAAATATGTTTATATGTACATGTACATAGAAAAAAAAAATTAAAATTTTAAAATAAAATGATTTTTTTTTTTTTTAAATTTAATATATATATATATTTTTCTAAATAAATAAATATATATAAATGTAATATTTATATATGTTTACATTTTTTTCTTTCACACAATTGTAACTTGTTCTAAACAAATGGTCTTTGGTGTCACAATGTGAGGAAAACAATTCTACAAGTATAAAAGGATAAAAGTAAAAACATTTTTAACATTTTTAACTTTACATGAAAATTATTTTTGTTCATCGAGTCTTAAATGTAAAAAAAACTCGTTTGGAGTTAATCTCCTCATCCAAAGATATATTTACCACCTTAAGTAGGTGTGGTTTATAAGGGGGACCGTATACTCTATAATCTATATCCACTCATGTAGGCTCCCCAGGAGGAATGGAGGTTGGGTCATACGCTGATACACCTGTACAACTTCACAACTGTCCAACCATCTAGGCTCCCCAGGAGTAATGGATGTTGGGTTATACGCTAATACACCTGTACAACTTCACAACTGTCCAACCATCTAGGCTCCCAAGGAGTAATGGAGGTTGGGTCATACGCTGATACACCTGTACAACTTCACAACTGTCCTCTTATCTAGGCTCCCCAGGAGTAATGGAGGTTGGGTTATACGCTGATACACCTGTACAACTTCACAACTGTCCAACCATCTAGGCTCCCAAGGAGGAATGGAGGTTAGGTCATACGCTGATACACCTGTACAACTTCACAACTGTCCACTTTTTCTATCTTTTGAAACTCCATACGGACTTTTAAATGCAAAAAACATCCATGAGACTTAGAAAATAACCCTTGACCTCTAGGATTCAGTCTCATGTCTAAGGTCATCTGGACCAAATAGATTTTTCCTAAAGTGTTCAGTCGTATGATTGTAGAGCAGTGTAAGATTCCTTAAACCCTACGACACCTTTAGGTTTTAGGTTCACCTGCAGCATCTAGAAGGTCTCTACTAAAGGCTCCATACTTGATCCTCACTTCTCTGTAACCCCAGTGAGTTCCCCTCCAGGTCTCCTGGAAAGACCTCCAGCCAACAGCTGCCAGGCGGTTCTCACAAAGTGGGCCGCATCCATCTTTTTCCCCGGGAGGTCGATCCCTCGGCGACCCGGTGGCGTCAGCCAGAGTAAACAGGGTTTTGATAAATGGAAGTGAAGGTGTGCAGTCACCTGGAGCCACCGTTCAGACTCTGCAGCTCCTTCTCTCTCTCTCTCTCTCTCTCTCTCTCTCTCTCTCTTTCTCGCCGTGTGTTTTCACAGCTGAGAAGCGCCTCCTCCTCCGGAGTCTGTTCTCACACTCTCTTCTCCCTGATCCCTTTAACCACCGGCTAAAAATACCTCTTCACAAACTCCACTCACTCAGTCCTGGTCCGTCTCAGGAGACCGAGGACCAAGGTGGAAACTGTTTGGGGGGAGATTAGAGCCAGAAATCGGCTAAAGAAAACACGTGTTATAGGTTCTGAACTCCTGAGCCTCACATTACAGCTGTGCTTTTTAAATCTGGGGAGTGTTTTCGAGTCTTTGGGAACTAAAAATACTGGACTGCGTGTTTTCTCACGGGATTTGGGAACATGTCGCAAAGCAAAAGAAGAAAAATTGTGAAATTTACTCAAAGTAAAAAAGCAAAAAGTTTGAAACCCATCTATACTGAATGTTTTCATATAGCTACAAAAAGACCCCAATCGCCTGCGTTGTACAAGCAACCCCCCCCCCCGATTGAACTCCTCAAATTAAATGTGAAGTTATTTCCAGGGTATTTTTTGTAAAAGGAAAAATAAGCTCCTTAAAGTGGATCCATTATAAACTATTTGATTAAAATATGGGTAAAATATGAAATATGCATAATAGATGTGATCGAGTCGATTCATTTGGACAAAATAGCGTAATGCTTGACAAATTATGGCCCAAATACGTTTGACGTTGTAGCGCCCCTACCTGGTAAAATATGCACTTTTCAGGTAAATATGATATATAGACGATAGAACTCCACGAGTCGATTCATCGGCGCCAAATCTGGACTGGATTGGACAATTGGTTGAGAAATTATGGACCAAACATTCACGTCAACCATGACCCAAAAATCAATCCAATTCTTCCTCGCAATAAGGTCTTTCTGGTAAAAAAAAAAAAAATGAAATGTTACGTGAAATAATTTTCTAGTTTGGTCTGGAAGACTGTTTTTCTTTTTTTTATTAAAAAAGCTCCCCCTAGTGAATAAAACACGATATTTACAAGATAATTCTAATCATGTCGATTCATGTTCACGACATTTCACGATGTACACGAGATAGATCTCTTCGAATTCAGTCATGTAAAAAAATACATTTAAGAAAAAACATTTTGAGATAAAGCTCCCCCTGGTGTTGGAAGTATTCAACCATCTTTCCCAAAAATATATTCAGTTCTTCCTCGCACTAAGGTTTACGTAATTAAACAATTTGAAGGTGATCCAGGAAATACTTTTTGAGTTATCGCATTAACAAGAAGGACCAGCAGGCGGCCGCAGATGATGATTCCATCAATTCCCCGACTTTTTTGTGGATATAACTAACTAACATTATATAAGTAAAATGTATTAATGTAGAATAGAATAGAATAGAATAGAATAGAATTTATTCTGTTTAGATACATGCTAGGAAACAAACAAACATACAGACAAAATAAACAAAAAAGAAAAAAAAAATTTTTTTTCCTATCCTTCACTTATAATAAGGTATTATTATTATTATTATTTTTTTTTTATTATTATTGTGGGATAAAACACGGTGGAGGTTTCATTACTATAATGGACCCTCGCTGGGATTGAGACACGGTTAATGGAGAAGAAGCCCCTCGGGGTCTTCAGTACGTCAGATCAGACGCCGGATCTTCATCTGAAGACGATGAATCTAATTTAACGTCTTGGATCATCCGGCCTCCGATTAATTTGTACGTCAAATGGAAAAAGAGTGAACGGCTGGCAGAACTTTTGCTGAAGCTATTCTGCGGTTTCAAACTTGCCGATCTGAGCGGACCTTAATATTCAGATTGTTCCGCTCAGGCGTCCTGAAAGCAGAACTCTTTTTGACGGTGTGATTGCGACAGTCGGGACGAGAGCAGCTCCGTGATTAAGGAAGAGCTCTCGTCCATCAAGGAGCAGAATGGGGGCCGGACCTTCCTCGGCCCACAAGTGGACCGCCGGCCCCTCGGGATCTCCTCACAGCCGCCGCGCATCTCGTCTCAGATGTGGTGATTAAGAAACAGCCTCGCCGCGTCCTCCAGATTCAATGACCTGCAGGACGCGGAGGAGGGTCTGATTATAATAACCCGCTGCTCGCCTCCTCGCTCCTCTTTGCATACGTTTGATTTCAAGCTTGTTTGTTTGGCAGGAACGGCCCAAAACTTTCTCACGTTTGTTCTTTTCGTTCACCTCCAAGAGTCGCTGGAGGGTGAGGTGAAGAAGAATCGGACCCCCTCTCTGATTCTGATCCGTGTCGGAGGTTCAAGTGAAGCACGAAACAAACCTGAGTAATAAACAAGAAAGGATTTTGGTTTTATCTTTCTTTAATAGCTTATTCGCCAAAGTGAGAAAAAGTATTGACGCCCCCTGAACTTCATTTCTAGATGTTCCACCTTCAGCTGATTCAACTGGAGACCAGAACTCATGTTCTCCTCCATGATGGCGAGTCGTCCCGGTCCTGGAGCAGCAGATCTTCTCCTCAACGTTCCACTGCGTCCTCTATGTTGGACCGTAGGTCCGATGTTCTTCTGGTGGAACGTTGTGTTTGGTTTCCACCAGATGGAACTGGACCCTCGTCTTCAAACGGGTCAACTTTTACACTCATCAGTCCAGAGAAGATTCTCTCAGAAGCTCTGATGGTCCTCGAAGTGGGTTGTGGGTAAATTCTGACCAGCCTTAATGTTCTTCTGGGTCAGAAAACCACTTTACTGAGGTGAGAGAGGCCTGTAGGTCCTACGATGTTCTCTTTGGATCTTCTGTGTCTTCCTTGGAGGAATTTTTTGAAGTTGGTCCACTATTGGTCCAGGTCTTCTCCATTTATAGATAATGTGGTTCTGTGGAGTCCCAGAACCTCAGAAACAGCTTTGGAACCCTCACCAGCCTGATGGGTTCTGGAATTACTTTTGATTTTGGCATAGTGTTCTACTGGTGAGACCTAGGAGCCAACTTCCTGTTTCTGAAGATGCTCTATTGGAGTGATGATGTGATTGAAAAACGCTGGTACTGATCCGGTCCAGCTGGGGCCGGTAATTAACGCAGTTTTACGATTGAGTTTCCAAGGGGGCGGAGTCCGTTTCCAAAACAGATCAAGTTGGCGTTAAAGAACTTTAGTTCTTCAATAAAATAAAATAAAAAAGATTTAAATCTGGTGTTTTGTGTCAAATGAAGCCTGAAGATCCGACAGAGTTTGGATCTACACATGGGAACAGAACCAACCGGGAGAAGGGGGCGGGTCCAACGCTTCTCCACAGCACTGTATTGGGTTTATGATACCAGAAGCTATCGGAGATCTGGCGACATTGACGCCGGATTTTGTAGGACACGAGAAACGAGATGAGACACGCTGCAGAGGCGCCAACAGTTTAGCCTGATTATCTAAACCACTTTATGTGGAAATAAAAGTGAAATGGTAATAATCCGGCTCTTAAACTGACAGTTTGGGTGATGTTGTTTTCACAGTCGTTCCTCGCCGTCTCCTCTAAGTCCATTTGGCTAACCCGGGAGTGTATTTACAACCTGTCCCATCATCTGGATGCTTGCATTTCCTGCCCAGTCAGACTTCTGTTTAGCGGCGTCGCGGCGTTGCCAGATTTGAGCAATTAACTGGGCGATTACGATGTCTGGGGTTGTGCGAGACAGGACTCCGCCTTTAATGGGAGACTACTTCAGGGCAAGAGGGGGGGTTTCTTTTCTGCTTTCCTACTTCTTTGCGTTCAGTGTTACCTTTTGCATCGTCGCCTTGGATAACTCCCCCCCCCCCCGCCGCCCCTCCTCATCAGAACCCATCTGTAGTCACAGCGAGGTCTGCTGTGAGTTATGTCAGATGGAGCGATTACCAGAGAGCGGCTAGGACGGTAATGACTAACAGATGTAGTCGCTTCCTTTTTTCCCCCCAATCATTCACTTTATCTCTAAAGTTTTGCTCCCTTGGTTTCCCTCCTCTGCTCTCCCCAAATTCTCCTCTTTTGTTCCACCTTTCTCCTCGCCCTCTGGCCACCCACAGCTGTCCAGTACGAGGTGCTGGCAGACGCTCCCTAGGGCGGAGGTGCACTTGTTCTCCCCCGCTGTTAAATAGCGGGCATCAATCACGCAGGTGTCTGGCCACCGACGGCGGAGTGGCCCCCCCCCCCCCCTCCAAAACGGGTCCCGCACGCAAGCCACAGACCATCTATCAGCGGACAGGCCCAGTTCATGCAGAACCGGCGCCAGGCTTCATGGATCTGCAGGCCTGTACGCTGTGGTGGTGACATCAGAGGGGAGGTACCGCTCAGGGCGCGTTCGTTTCAAACACGGCCGGAGCTTCGGTTCTGTTTGTTTGGCCAGGTGAGAGGAAGAACATCCAGGCGGGGGGACGTCTGAAGACTTGGATGTTCCTGTGGGGGACAGATAAACGCATTCCTGAGAAAACAATCACGCCGTTTTTCTGCTTATCTGGGGTTGGGTCGCGGTGGCCGCCGGCCAACCAGCGCTGTCCAGCTCATTCCGGGGGGATCCGGAGTTCTTCCCAGTGTGGTGGTCTCACATCTCATCTGGTCCAAGAGAGAGCTGAAGAGCATGACCTTCAGGTAACAGTTCAAATAAAAGTCTAGAAGTCTCTGCATGATTCACCTCAGGTTCAGTAACAGCGCCATTGAGGAGAGTCTCTGCCTCAACCTGTTCTGGACATTCATTCATTCATTCGTTCGTTCATTCATTCATTCATTCATTCATTCGTTCATTAATCATTCATTCATTCATTCATTCATTCGTTCATTCATTCATTCGTTCATTCATTCATTCATTCGATCATTCATTCATTCATTCGTTCATTCATTCATTCATTCATTCATTCGTTCGTTCATTCATTCATTCATTCATTCATTCGTTCATTCATTCATTCGTTCATTCATCATTCATTCATTCATTCATTCGTTCATTCATCATTCATTCATTCATTCGTTCATTCATTCATTCATTCATTCATTCGTTCATTCATTCATTCATTCTCTGCTCAAACTGGACCTTATTTAGTCTTTATTGTAACTAATCCACGTCTGTTAATACGTTAATCATTGCTATTATTATTCCCTTTTTTTTATTGGAAAAAGTTGTTGTTGATAATTATCATAATTTATTAAATTCATTATTTGTAGGATAATTACAATGTTTTGTCGTAACCGTAACTGATAGATCATTATTATAGTTATTATTATTATTATTATTATTATTATTATTATTATTATTATTATTATTATTATTATGGCTAATCAACTTCTGCTTAAGGCAGCAGTTTGGCTCAGGGTGGTCCGGAGTCTGAGTACGTATAATTATTCTTCTCCGATTATATAATAACAACGTTTCTCTTTAGATGATTAAACTTCCCTCTTGTCCTAAAAACAATAGAATGTCGGCCAAACTTAGCCAAAGTTAGAAAAACCTCGGTTGGACCCAGTTAGCCGCTCTAACTAGCTTGATTTTAATTGAATGAACTTTATTATCATAAAATTAAATAGTGGAGCATTTTTTCTTCAATCTGCGTTAATCTTGTGTGTGTTTTATGTGTGAGTTTCCATGTGTGTACATTCATGTGTGTCACCCAACACACATTACAGACAGACAGACAGACAGACAGACAGACAGACAGACAGACAGACAGACAGACAGACAGACAGATAGAATGATAAAAATCCCCAATTTAACTTTTTAATGTTAAATTTACTTAAACTAAATATGTCAAACTTTTTTCCAAAGCTTTAATAATATTGTTAAAGTGAAAATACACACAATCGTGTTCCATCGACATGACTGGAATGTTTAACTATCGTATTATTTGTTAAACATTTCTCGGCCGATTCCGATTCACTGATGTTTGTAAATTCTGACCGACCGATATCGATTTTGGCCGATTCCGATTTTTTTTTTATATTCTTGTATGTTTTAAAAACCATAATTGACAGATTCTTACATCCAGCTGGATCCTAGCTGCCTCTGCGCTATTGCTAGCTTTAGCCGCTGGCTTTAGCCAACGTTAGCTTCTTGAAACTTCGGGGGGTTTCATTTTGAAGCGTCTGATTACGTTTGTTGACCCCAACCTTTTTGAGTCACTTATTTTGTCCTTACTGGTGTCAAAAATCGCAAACTTTGTCTTCTTTTCATTCACGGCGAAAGTAACCATGGTAACTCAAAGTTGGTTTGGTACCCGGCCGATACCTGGTATCAAAACGAGCCTCCGATGGACCGGTACACCTCTGGACCTATAGTGTCCAACTATCTCATTATCGCTTTACTTTAACAAAATGATACTCCTTTCCCGTGACTGGGTTGGTTCTGTTCCACATGAACTAAAGTGGGTCGAACCTTCAACAAGTTTAAATTCTGAAGTCCCACCCGCCAAAGTCCTGAAATGTTCCGCCCCCGTCACACTCCACTAATCAACACACCGAGCGTCAAACAGGAAAAGACTGGAAAGGCGTCTAACATGTATAGAAGCTGTTCCCGATAGCGGGTCACGTCCAGACTGAACCCGCCCCCCCCCCCCTCCAACCAGAATTGGAGCGGCCCGTCCAACTGACGGTGACTGTCCTGCCAAAGCAGCTGGAAAGGTTGGCGACCCGGACAGCTGCCGCAAAAATGTCCGAGCGTTTGGTCGTTTCCCAACTAGAGTCAGGTCGTCCAGCGGAACCGAGCCTGATAGCGATCCAGACACGATCCAATATCTGCTGGACACAGTTACTACTGCAGCACATCACATAAATATAACTTTAATATAAGAAGCCCCCCCCCCCCACTATGAGCTATTTTCTAATCAGTTCTTCAAGGGTAAAGATCTCATTGTAGCATAGCATAAGCTAACCGCATCCCCGCCTGTTCGTTTGATCTGTTGTTGTAGTTGTGATACCGGTTATATGGTTGGATGTAACTTTTTCCAACCACCGACTGGTTGAAGTTAGAATAACGTTTATCTGGTGACCGTGGTTACCTGTCAGTGGGCGGGGTTTATAAGATAGGAGGTGATCACTTAGTGCTTGTTTTGATGATGATGCTGAAAGAAGAAGAAGTGGACAAACGTACGAATCAGATCGACTACGACGCGGCGAAATAGGAAATATCTACGGACTGCTCCTTTAAAAAAGCTTTAATTCAAGTTTTTCGTCCGAAAAAAAACATGTAAGTTCCGGAATAGACATTGAAGGCATCATGCAGTGTGCTGCTGACGTCTTGGTACCAGATAGTAAAGCACACCTCCAAAGGTTCTGATGGAGTCCAGGCCTCATTGAAGTGAGGGCGGTTCTGTTCTGTCGCTATATTGGACCCAGAGTTCTGCTACAAGTGATTAGTTAAAAGAGATTTTTAAGAAAAAAATATATTTTTCCCTCCCAAATCCTCTATTTTGAGTGAAAAACACTATTTTGGCTTTTAATCAGACTAAAAAACTATAAATAATGGATTAAACTTCCATTTTTACCGTTTTTTTATGATAAAATTGGATCCCGGAAGATTTTAAAAAAATCCTTTTTCCTTTTTTTCCTTTCTAAGTTGATCCAAACATGAGGTCGTGTCAACTTTCCAGAAAATCAGAATTCCCGCTACTAAATGTTCTTTGAAAGCCCGACGCCGCCGGAGGGTCCTACCTTCTCTGAAGAGCCTGATGTTTTATATTTGTCCACTTAGGAACGCTTCCCACCACAAATCAGCTCTTAAATCCCCAGAACTCCTGATCCGGCACAGATAGGAGCTTCAGGAGAATTTACAGGAGCGACTGTGTTCAGAGGCCCGGAGGAAGAGGTCCGAGGAAGAGGGAGAGATTATCCTCCCTCTTGATATGGATCAATATTATAACATGCTCTAGTACCTCTGTGACATAATTATAAGGCTAAAGTGCCACTATGATGTAATGATATGGCTCTATAACATTTCTGACATAATTATATGGCTCTAGTACCTCTGTGATGGTATGACATGGCTCTAGTACCTCTGTGATGGTATGACATGGCTCTAGTGCCTCTGGGATGTTATGACATGGCTTTGCCACTATGATGTAATGATATGGCTCTATAACCTTTCTGACATAATTATATGACTCTATTACCTCCTTGACATAATTATAAGGCTATAGTGCCACTATGATGCTCTAGTTACTAGACTAGAGTCTAGTACCTCTGGGATGACATGGCTCTAGTGCCTCTGTGATGTTATGACATGGCTCTAGTACCTCTGTGATGTTACGACATGGCTGTAGTACCTCTGTGATGTTATGACATGGCTGTAGTACCTCTGTGATGTTATGACATGGCTGTAGTACCTCTCTGATGTTATGACATGGCTCTAGTACCTCTGGGATGTTATGACATGGCAGTAGTACCTCTGTGATGTTATGACATGGCTGTAGTACCTCTGTGATGTTACGACATGGCTGTAGTACCTCTGTGATGTTATGACATGGCTGTAGTACCTCTGTGATGTTATGACATGGCTGTAGTACCTCTCTGATGTTATGACATGGCTCTAGTGCCTCTGTGATGTTATGACATGGCAGTAGTACCTCTGTGATGTTATGACATGGCTGTAGTACCTCTGTGATGTTATGACATGGCTGTAGTACCTCTGTGATGTTATGACATGGCTGTACTACCTCTCTGATGTTATGACATGGCTGTAGTACCTCTGTGATGTTATGACATGGCTGTAGTACCTCTGTGATGTTATGACATGGCTGTAGTACCTCTGTGATGTTATGACATGGCTGTACTACCTCTCTGATGTTATGACATGGCTCTAGTGCCTCTGTGATGTTATGACATGGCTGTAGTACCTCTGTGATGTTATGACATGGCTGTACTACCTCTCTGATGTTATGACATGGCTGTAGTGCCTCTGTGATGTTATGACATCGCTGTAGTGCCTCTGTGATGTTATGACATGGCTGTAGTACCTCTGTGATGTTATGACATGGCTGTAGTACCTCTGTGATGTTATGACATGGCTGTAGTACCTCTGTGATGTTATGACATGGCTGTAGTGCCTCTGTGATGTTATGACATGGCTGTAGTGCCTCTGTGATGTTATGACATGGCTGTAGTACCTCTGTGATGTTATGACATGGCTGTAGTGTCTATGACAGGTAATAACCTGACTAAGTTGCGCCTCTGATATAATCATTTGCACAAAAAAGTAACTTTAGCTTAGAAAGTGTGGTCTAGACAGGAAGTGGATCATCATGAGCCGCTGTTTGATGATGTAGGTGATTCCAGTATGAAACAGAACCGGGCCAGAACCGAGACAACGGTGGTGTCGGCGGCCATGAGGAATGGATTGGCCCGATCCAGGAGAGGTGGAGACGGGTTGAAAATGTCCTCTGGACTGAAATGACAGATAAGAGAAAGAACGTATTTAAGGTTCTAACGGACGATAAGGAAACGAAGCGCCGGCGCCTGATGATGGCGGGAACGCTGCTGGAGATGTTGAGGGCGTGACGGCAGAGAGAGAGAGTCTTCCTGTCTGAACTTTCCCTCGGCTTCAGTTCCGCTCCGGCTTTTAATAGTTGCAGCCGTTTGAAGGTCGGCGTAACGGAGGTTACCCAACGTCACGTGACGCTGGTGGTTTGGCGCACTTCCCGTGGGTTGCGACATGAGAGGATACCTGCGCCCGGGTAGTTGCGCCACAAACCACAGAGACATTAGACGCTGCATCGGACCGCGTGTTCCGTACGCGCAGAGAAAACGGGCCTCTTGTAGCAGATTGTCGGATTGGAGGTGACGTTTTCTCTCATCCGTCATTTCTCAACCTCCATCGGGACAATCTGCGTCCGATTTCAAGTCATTTCCATCACTGGATAAAGAAAGAGGAAGGAGGCGAAGGTAACAACTTAATGTGGAATAATTACGGCGTGGCCAGAGGCGGGTCCATTAGCAGAAACCAGAACCGTTCCTCTGGTGTTTACCTTCCGCTAATTGTTGCAGGAAAACGGCAAATATTTGATTCGCTCCGGGAAAAGTTAGAATGACTTTGACCGCAGGAGTGACCCGAAACTGGAATGACCTCCAGAACCGGAGACTCAGAACCCGGCTTTAACAGGTGTACCGCCGGTTGTCTGGTTAATTCCCTTTTAATTGTCCTTTCAAATTAGAACCCAATTCAGTATGAACCCAAATCTGTAAGTTTAAAACTTCAGTTGTTGTATTTTTAACTGTTTTTCACTAAAACAAATGATGTCATTTCACTAAATAAGGGTGAAGAGAAAAGGTTAAGTTTTTTTTTTAGGTTGTTACGATTTAGAAACAAATACATTGAAAAATGAAATCTGATATTTATTTAAATTTTCTTTCGTTTTTGGTTCTTGTACCTCAAAATGAAAAAATTAATTAATTAATAAAAAAAAAATAAAATAAAAAAAAAATATATATATATATATTTATTCATACATATTATCCATAACATTAATTACAGATGTTTGAAATATTTTCAGCGAAAGTAGAAAAGACATGATTAATGTACATTTAGCTAAAATTGAAGTAAACTGATTTGTCTTCTTACTGTTAAAAGGAAGGTGACAGCGCTGTCAATCAAGCTCAGTTTGTCCCGCCCACTCGGCCCTGAGAACTGCTCTAATTGGGTGAAATAAGTGAAACCACCTGTGTGGCTGCAGCAGCCTTGAAGTTGTTGTCCTAACACGAGTCGGACCGGGTTACTGTGCTGCCAACGTGTCTGTAATGAGTGTGTAATGTGTGTGTGTGTGTGTGTGTGTGTGTGTTTATGTGCACTGGATCAGATCCAGGGAGAATCCCCCCTCCTCCTCCTCCTCCTCCTCCTCTTCCTCCCTTCATTTGCAGTGAATCACTTTTGGCAGCGTTCAGCTTGGAAAGGAAATGTTTTTGGGTCATTTTCACGTTAGCAACATTTTTCGTCCCACCCCCACCCAGCCTGAGCGGAGAAGTCTGGGGAGTCGGTGTCGGTCCAAAACGTCGCGTTCCAGTAATGACTCGTCCCGATCGGACCGATTTGGACACACGCTGGCGCTCAGACGCTGGCAAACGTGGAAAAGGTCAGCGTTTTTTTGCGGCGAGGGTGGGACGGACGTGAGCGGCTGTGACGGCTCACTGAGACGTTGCTCAGAGCGCGGCGCCATCATCACTTTAACGATTGGAGCGCCGTTTCTCTGCCGGGCTGTAATGACGGCAGTTTGTGCGAGCTGGACTTGTGACTAAAGCGCCGCGCCCGTTCAGAGCAGAGAACGCCGTCATGGAGACGCCAGCGAAACCTGACCACCTTCAGGAAGCGAAGCGAGAGACTTCAACAACTGTGAATCGAGCGTGCAGCCGACATAATCGGACCTATTACCTTTGTCCAGATGGAAACGGACCCTCGCCACGGTTCATCAGAACCCTTCCTCTCGCTCCAGATGTCGTGATGCTGAATGTTGACGCCATTATCTCTCGCGGCCTGACGTGATCATCTCGGCGCACATAACAACCACTGCAGAGCTAACGCGGCGTAATGGGCGCGGACACTTGTCAAGTCGCCTATTGCTCACGGCGAGGGCCGCCTGACCGCCGTTATTTACGCCAATCAGCCATAACATTAGAACCACCTGCCTAGTATCGCGTAGATCAACCCTTTTTACCGGAAAAACATCTCATTTAGGAACATCTGCATGAATTGTAGGACCTAAAGCATCACACGGCCTCCACCCAGCTTCCCATAATGCATCTGGTGCCATCTATCCACCAGACCTCCTTCTTCCGTCGGTCCGTGGTCCGGTTCTGATGCTGATGTGACTATTGTAGGAGCTTTCAGGAGTGGACAGGTGTAACCATGGTCACTCTGACCCGGATGCAGATGGGTGTGATGTCACCTGGTTCTGATACATTTATATCAGAACCAGCATGAAGTTTTTCATGAATGCGGCGAGCAAACTCTATCTCGCCATGTTCATCAATGGTCTTTGGTTGCTCCGTTCATCAGTTGTCCTCCCTTAGACCGCTTTGGTGGGTACCAACCACTTTGGACCAGGAACACTCAACAACACCAGCAGTTCTGGAGATGTTCTGACTCAGTCATCTCGCCAAACGCATCATTTTTAGAAGAGAGAAAAAAAAAAGTTGACTTCCTGCCTGTTTCATCCCAGTCAGGCTGTTATTCCGGCTTCACCTGTCAGTGGTTGTAATGTTATGGCTGATGGCGGTACATAACGAGTGCATTCACACTTTTGGCTCAGCAGAGCGTCGGATCCACCGCTAAGTATCTCTGACAGTCATTTTGACACTCAGGCAAGAGTCAAACCTTGACAGCGTGTCAGCGGGAGGTGTGAGCGAGCCAGGTAGACGCCACATGGCGCCCCCTCCGCCAGGCGCCGGCGTCGACAGAAGGTCAACACCTCTGGAATAGACTTGTCAAATTAGGAGTTCACTGCTCGCAGGAACTAATTAGTGACATCACACAGTTGTACGCCAAAAATCTAACTAACACGCCAGAGCAGGTGGGGGGAGCGCCGGAGCCGGAGGGCGAGGGATTATCGGTCAGGTGGTCGGCGCCGTCATAGGCGGGGCTTTGGGCGAGATCACCTGTTTAGAGTGAGACGAAACGAGGCGGGAGGTGTTTTGCTCTTCGGGCGCCGCGCCTGAACGCACTTCCTTTCCTGCCTTGCCTCTCCGGCGCCGTGTGTTGTCACAGTGGAGCCGACTCTTTTTTTCCATATTTTATAAATCGCCGGGAGAGAAGTATTAATTATCCTTGTACAATTTAATGCGGCGAGTTCTTTAACCTTTCAGGTTTCCGTTAAACACCGACATAACAAGGCATATCCGTGGCGGCAAACGTGATTTATGACAGGAATACCTAATTCCTGTTTTTAAATAGGTTGGACGGCAATCTGCATACATTTAAATGCGCCTGTAAACCGCCCCCCCCCCCCCCCCCCCCCCCCCCCCCCCCCCTCGTGTCTCGGGGCCCTTGTTTAATATTCAGGGATGATTTTTTTTTTTTTTTTGTCCACATACATTTTGGTCTGTGTCACCTTAGATTAAATTATTACCGTTTTGCAGCCTCTGCGGCGCCGGCCCGCGGCCCTTATTTACCAGAATCAATGAAACAGTAATGAAAATCCATTTTTCATAGTATCAGCCCCCGCTGTCTTTTATTTAGTTAGTTGTGTCTAAGCAAGTAATTCATTCTGTGTAAATGCCACCCTGAGAAAAAAATAAAACGTTTGAAGGGGTTAAAACGACCCCCCTCCAAAACAAACACTCAGAAAAGAAAATATTGAGATGCGCCGCTTCGAAAACCCAGAATAACTCTGTCCTCCAAACAGCAGTGAGGGGTTTGTGTTGAGGCGGCCACTGTAGCAATGATAGCTACAATTAGCTAATGCTAGCTACTTTTAATGGCAATAGCTTACATGAGCTAACCTTAGCATTGAAATTCATACATTGTATCAATGAAAAAAAGCGAACTGCATTGGCGATAGTTGAAATTGATTAGCATTAGCGATGATAGCTTACATTTACAAGCTATACTGATGATGATGATAAGTGTACTGAAGCTAGCCAACTTTTACGTTGAATCAAATTAACAGAAATAATGATAGCCGCAATGAGCTAACTTTAGTAATGATTGAAAATATTTGCTCATTTTCGTATTGATTGATGACATGAGCTAACTTTAATGCTGATAGCTGACACTATTTAGCATTAGCAATGATAACTGTCATTAGTTAACTTTGGCGATGATGGCTAACATAAGCTAACTTTAATGCTGATAGCTGACATTTGCTCACTTTATTGGTAATAGCAGACATGAACTGAACTAACTGTAATGGGGATACCTGACACTAGTTAGCATTAGCAATTATAGCTGTCATTAGTTAACTTTGGCGATGGTGGCTAAAATTAGCAAACTTAAATGATGATGTGCGAAATTTGCTGCCTTTAGTGGTAATAGCTGACATGAACAGAACAAATTTGAATGGTTATAGCCGACACTAGTTAGTATTAGCAATGATAGCTGACATTAGCTAACTTTAGCATTTGGCTAACTATCGTAATGATTGCAGATTTTTAGCTTAATTTATCAATGACAGCTAAAATGAGTTTACTTTAGCATAAAATTAATTTACAGCTTTGATAATAGCTGACATTAGCTAACTTAATAGCAGACATTAGCAATGACAGCTAAAAATTTGTATACTTTAGCATTAATTTAATTAACGGCATTGATGGGCGCTACCATTAGCTAACTTAAGCAATAGCAGCTACTATTAGCGACCTTTAGCAATGAAAGCTACAAGTAGCAAGTTTTAGCATTGAATTGAAGTAACGTTATATATGACAGCTGTAGTTAGCTAACATAATTGATGGTAACTGACGTGAAAAAACTTCAGCAATGATAGCCGACGCTAAAATTTAAGTGATTTTTGGAATGATGCTAATGTGATCAACGTTAGCATCAGTTTCTATGGCTTTCAATGGGGACATTTTTGTCCTTAATTGATTCCACCGCAGGTGAAAAGACAAAAATGTCCCCAGTGAGGCTAGAGTTATTTACAAAAAGCCTGCATTGAGGGAAACATGTTGCACCCTTGGATTAGCATAGTGTCAGCCTTCATATGCAAAGTGCGGCGGGGGGGCGGAGCTCGGAGGCACCTTCTGGGACGGAGCGCGTGGCGGCGAGGTAATATGACACACTTGCATTCCTGCATATTGAGACGTCTGACAGCGGCGGCTGGCGTTTAGACGGGTTTGTTTATTGACTTTGGTCGGGGTGGCGCGTGCGGCGGCGCTAATGAAAGAACAACAGAACAGGAGTTAGAAGATGGCAAGGACAAGTGATTCACTGTTATAGCGCCGTGACATTTGGAATAAAAGAACGTTGTTACCCCCCCACCACCACTTCCCCCCCGCACGACATATAATAACCGTCAAATGTGACGGAGGATCATCGGCTTTGACAAACCAGCTTGATAAAGTTTATTCATTCAAAATCTATCAGATGTTTATTGTGTAGAATCCAGACGACAACAGATCATAAAGTCCCTGAAGGATTCAACCTTTACCAACGACCCTCCAGAGGAATTCATGCATGTCCCTAATATTCCCTGGTTCTTCTGGGAACTAGCCTTTAGCTTTAGCTTTACCTGTGACGGCCGAAATGAGCTAACGTTAGGTAGAATAGCTGAAAATAGCTAACGTAAACTATGATGGCAGAAATTAGCTAGTATTAGCTAGAATAGCGGAACCCTTCTTACTTTTTTTATGATAGCTGGAATTTGCTAACTTTAGTATGGATATCTGAAATTACTAAACTTCAGTTATGTTAGCAAAAATATGCTAACTTTAAGGAGTTAAATGCAATTTTAGCTATTCCAGTTGAAACTGGCTAACTTAGGCTATGCCACTCGAACTTAGCTACCTTCCATGATGATATCTGAAACAAGCTAACTTTTGGAATGATAGCTGACATTAGCTACCTTAAGCTATGGCTGCTGAAATTAGCTAATTTTTTCACTTTAGAAAGCGAATTAGCTCCCATTCAGAATGATAGCTGGAATTAGCTAACTTTTGCTCTGAAGTCGTTTACCTTTAGCCGATTCAAGAAATTAACAAAAGTTATGTATAAAAGCTGAAATAAGTTACTTCAACCATGATCAATGAAATTAGCATACTTAAGATGTGCTATCTTAATTTAGCTTATATAACCTGGGATAGCTAATTTAGCTCATCTTAGCTAATAACCCATATATACCTTAAATAAGCTACATTGAGCCTTGGATTTACACGATGATAGCATACATTAGCATTAGCAGCTAAGTCACAAATGTGCATCTTTATGATTTTTGTGCGATATGCAAATTGCGTTCGGTTGTTCGTCCCTCATAAATGAATAGCTGATGAATAACTTTTCATGTTTTCGCAGTTATTGTCTCATCCTTTCATGTCGTTGAGCGGAGGTTAGCGAAGGATCTGGTACTGAAGGAAGACACTTTCATTCCCCTGAGATTTAATCTGGTTAAATAAAAGCACCTCAGATCAAACTCCGTTCTTTGGAGCGCCTCACGTTTATCACAACAGGTCCGCTTCACAATAATTGCACTGATGCAGTTTTGCTTATTTGCAAAGCCGCGTTTTGTGTTTGCTGCATAATGAGAGAAGATCTATTAGGGAGCCGTGTTGCGTTCATGGACCACCTGTAAATCAGGCTAAATAGCTTCTGGATGTATTTATTGTTTGCAGCCTCACACGTCTTCCCTCCCCGCCTCTCTGTGCGCCGGCCTCGCCGTGTCAGACGGCTCAGATTGGATGACTTCATAAGTGTGTGTGTGTGTGTGGGTGTGTGTGTGTGTGTGTGTGTGTGTGTGTGTGTGTGTGTGTGTGGAGGGGGGGGGGGGCCTTTCTGTCGTGCGATGAAATAAAATTTAATAACTGAATAAAAATGTAAATAAAGATTTGCTTAAAAATGAGTTGTCCATGAGATAATTCTCTCACCCCTCCCCTTCCTCCTCCTCCTCCTCCTCTATCCTTGAGCGGCGGCGGCGGCGGTGGAGGGGGGTGGGGTTACATCAAGCCCGTCCTGATGTGGCATGTGACCTTTTGAAAGGCGCGAGGCAGAGGGTTGATTAAAGACGTATTAAATTTGTTTGAATAAACCTCCTTGTAATGGAACATCATTGTACGAAGCTATTAGGGGAAAAACTGCGTCGCCGTTATTTGCATGAAAATGTGCGGCGGCGCCCGGATCGCTGCTCCAACGGACGACCACGAGAGAGAGAGGTGTCACTTCTGTAATTTCCCGCCGCCCCTCCCCTACACGTTGACGCCGTGACAAAAGCCGATCAAACTTCCTGTGTTAAACCATGGGGTGGGGGTGGGGGGGGCGGAGCTAGTGTCAGGTAATAACATGTCGATATGACAGACGCCGCCCACTGAGCCCACCTCTCTGCTGCCGCCGCCTCCCACACCTTTGACGGGAGTAAATTAGGGTGAGGACGTCCCAGCAGGAGGCAGAGATGATTGACAGGCGTTTGGGAATCTGCATACGTCCAATAATTCCTACACTGTAAAAATAAAAAAAATTAAAAAAAAGGATCTGAGCGTGGATCGGATCGGATTACTAGCAGCGCTGCTCCAACAGAACCATCTCCAGAAGCAGGAAGTTGGATCCTCGGTCTCACCTATGCCAAAATCAACAGAAATTCCTGAAGAGGGCGTGATTGGGGGAAAGGTTCAGAAAGTGCGGAACCTTTGCAGAAGTTAAAATCTCCTCACAGCATCTATGGGCTGGATTTAACTGGTCTAAACTGTCCTATCCTAACCGGAGCAGAACCGTTGGTTCTGGTTCTGCTGGTCTCCTGAAGCCGCTAAAATGAAGAACACATCTGCCAACAGTATAAAAGCGACCTCTGATGTCATCCGTCTCTCATAAAGTGATGCGTCTCAAACTACTTCTTGTTTATTCCTGGACCGAGTCCCTCCCTCTCACCCTCCCAGTCAGACGGGGGGGCGGGGGGAGAGGGAGCGCCGTCAGCCCCCTCCGAGAGAAGTTGGAGGCCTTGTCCAAGTCGGCGAGAAGGGATGGAGGGATGTTCAGCCGAGCATGAGGTCGGCGTTAAAGCCGCTGACAGGCGAGCAGCTCGGGGAGGAGAGCCGAGACAATTAAAAAAAACTTCTTTTTTTGGGGGGGGGGGGTTTGACCAACTTAAGAAATGAAAAGAGACAATGAAATCAGCCGTGTGTCCCCCGCGGACCTCTGGTTCTGACCGGGTATCGCTCTCTATGCTAACAGATTAGCACGCAGAGACAGCCTATAGAGGGATAGAATATTAGCAGCATCATGTGTTCATCAATGCCCTGAAGGGGGCGTGGCTCCAGGACTGATAACAGGCTGAATGGCTACGGAGGTACGGTGTCTCAGATGTGCCCAACACAAATGAACATGCTAGGAATCAAAATGACAAAATGTTAAAAAATCCTAAAAATATATATAAATATGAATAAATTCAAAAGTGTTTTAGCAAAAGTGGTAAAACTTTTAGGGACATTTTTTTTTTTTTGGTAAACAAAATTATTAATATTATTAATCAAATTAAATTTGAGAATTTTGATTACCAAAATAAAAAAAATTAAAAATGTATTTAAATGTTGTTGGTTTTCTTTATTTAAATGTTTTTAAAAAAAATTAAACAAAAACAATTTTTTTTAATGTTTTTAAAAAACATTTAAATAAAAACAATTTTTTTAAATATTTTTTTTAAAACATTTAAATAGAAACAAATAATTTAAATGTTTTTAAAAAACATTTAAATAAAAATCAGAAACAATGTCACCAAAGGAAAAAAAAGGAAAAAAGAATTAAACAAATTAATAAATTATATCTCCAGCATGTTTGAAACTTTAACCAAACATACACTAAATAAAAACTTTGGTAAAAACAAATTTGCAAGATGTGAAACAGTTTTATCAAAAAAAGAAAGAAATGGAACTATTTAGAAACAAAATATAAATATAATGAAAATCAATCAATCTGTAAAAAAAATAAATGTGAAATAGATGAAACGTTTTGAAAAATAATTACAAACTTTAAAAGGAAATTGGAAATTTTTAATAATTTTCATAACGGCTGAAAAAAGTTTCCAGACTGTAAAACAAAATTTACAATATAAACATAAACACAAAACAAAAATATTTGGAAAAGAGAAATACAAACACAGAAACAAATTTGATAAGATGTCAAACATTTACAAATACAGAAGAAACAAAATTAAAATTAGGAAAATAAAAATCAGAAAAAGCGAAAAACAGAATTTCAAGACTTTAAATAATTTAGCTAAAGGAAAAACAAACTTACAGTTTAGTAAAACCAAAAAGATATGACAAAACTTATTTACATGTTGAAAAACAAATTTACATTTTTGCATAATTAGCTTATAAACAACAAGCAAACATGCACAAAAAAAAAGAAAAATTAAAGCTAAGACTAATATTTCACAGTTTAAGACGTTTATAGTCTTAAAGCAAAGAAGCAGCTGAATCTTCACCTTCATCAAAAGGTGAAGAAAGAGTTCAACCAGCGGTCGGTAACTGACAGAAACAGGAAGTCCAGAGAAATGCCGGCGCCCTCCCAGAAACACAGATGAAGGGAAATCGCCTGCGTGAAAAAAACAAAATGTTTAAAACGTACTATTTTGTTTCACAAGCTGGATCTGTAGCGGCGCCGGCGGCGCCGAGCAGACGGACCCGGCCGTTGATCTCTGCAGGTAGCTGCTGTTGACGCACACAGGAAACACCTTTCTGTGAAGAAATCCTCGCAACGGCTGGCGCCGCAATCCAGCAGGATGTTCTTGCATCACATCGCAGTTATTATTTCACAACGCACCAGCAGAATCAGACTCAGAACCAGAACCAGAATCAGAATCAGAATGGATCCTTGGCCCTGGTTCTTCACCGGGGACAGCAGCTGCTGTTCAGTTTCGTTTTATTTTATTTATTGTTTTTTATCATTTTCATTCCTCAATCCTTGAATTATTATTTTTTTCTCTTCTTCTCGACCATTAAGGCCAAAAAAACTTCATCGTTTTAACTCAGCCGGACTTTTGGGTCGGAAAGTTACAGACAGGAAACTTTTCTATTAAAAAAAGAAGCAAAATAGGAACTATAAGAGTGAAATAATAGAGATTATCTAGATTCTAATGACATAATCGGACGTTTGGGAAGTAAAAGTATGTTTTTAGCAACAAAAAAAAAAACATTAGTGACGGAAAAACAATTAGAGTAACATTCAGTAAAAACTGTAATTTTCTTTTTTACTTCATTACTATTCATGGGATTAATAGAGTTTATATCTGTCCATCTAAAATATGTCAAATACGAGATAAATCTCCTCCAGTCGATTCACGTCCGTCAGATTTAGACTAAATCAGACCGATCAACTGACATCTCTCAAATCAGTCCAGTTCTTCCTCACACTAAGGTTTCTGTGAATTTGATGCTTTTCAAGATAATATTATTATTATTGTTATTATTATTATTATTATTGTTATTATTATTATTGTTATTATTATAATTATTATTATTATTATAATTATTATAATAATTATTATTATTATTGTTGTTATTATTATTATTATTATTATTAATATTATTATTATTATTATTATTATTATTATTATTGTCTGGGTATAATGTTTCAAAAATCATCCATAAAATAGTTTTTGAGTAATTTACAGAAAACATTGTTTCTCATGAAAAAAACTCCCCCTAGTGGGTAAAATATTAATTACTACAGTAAAATATGACTTTTTAAAAAGAAATTCTTCTCAAATTGAATCATATGGACCAAATTTTGACGAAATCAGACGAACGGTTGAGAAATTATTTTCGGCAAACTTTTGGAGATTAAGCTCCCCCTAGTGTCAGGAAAATATATCTCTAAAAATGCCTCCAGTTCTTCCTCACACTAAGGTTAATGAGGGCATGAAATATGAAATGTGAATGAAAATGAGATGAAATGAAATAGTTCCTGAGTTATATACAAAAAAATAGTCTTTCTCATGAAACACTTTATTTTACAGTGTAAAATATTAACTTCTAAAATAAATTATGACGTTTAGAAAATCTCCTGAAGTCGATTCATTTGCACCATATTTGGACTAAATCAGACCAACGGTTAAGAAATTAAGGCCGAAACATTTAGAGCCCAAAGCGCCCCCTAATGTTAGAAACATATAACCTTCATTCCCAAAATCAACCCAGTTCTTCCTCGCACTAACTTCTATAGTGGTGTAAAATTTGAAAACGATGCATGAAATAGTTTTTTTCCATCTAAAGGAATGTAACGTAAGGAAAATTCACGTGTTCGTAGACGATGACATCATCATGTTGGACGCCGGGTAAACAGCATAATAAATACACAATAATGAATATTTGAACATCTAAAGATGAAGGTTGAACTCGTACATTCAGTCCTCACGCTCCTTCATGTCCAGCAGTCAGAATATTACCGTATAAACTCCTCCCATTCTGACCGGATTCTGTTTGATCCCAGCGCACTGCAAAAACTCAGAATCTTAGCGAGAGAATTTCTCTTATTTCTTATGGAAATATCTTTTTTCACTTGATTTAAGACACAAACACTGAACAAGAAACATTTCACTGAGATAAATGGATTTTGTTTTTAGGCAGTTTTGCATCTTGTTCGGTCAAAAAAAAATTATCTTGAAAATATCTCAAAAGCTCAAATGTAGCATTTTCGGCTAATTTAAAGAGAGATTTTAATCTTAAAATGCTAGATTTTAATCTCTAATCTCCTTTCAAAGTGCTAATAATCTTAAATCTACAATTGTGTCACCGTTAAACAGATAAAAACTTTGTAAATCTCCACAGGGGGAATTTATTTAAGGTTTTAAAGTAGATAAAAGGTGCCAAAATGCACATATTACAAAAAAACGGGGCCATCCTTATAAAAAAAATAATCTTAAGTATTACTGTCGGATTCTGAGACACAAAACTTCCTAATATTAGTCAAATATAGTTAAAAATTATATTAAGCAGCTGATTTTAAGAAGTTCTTTATTTAAATCTCACGTCTTATTTTAGGAAAATCTTTGTTTTTGTTGAAATAGATTGTTTTTACTTATTACAAGCTAAAAACACTTTCTAGTCATTAATTATCTTTCCTTATTTCTGAAGGGTAATTTTGTTTTACAGTGCAGGCGGAAGCTGCCGTCACTGCAAAGATGAAAAGACGGGAAACCCAAAGCGACGCCGGGGCCTTGACTCAAAACATCCAGTTCTTGCTGACTCAGCCAAACTCAAGGCTTTCAGTGGACAGGAAGTGGAATCAGGGGGGCCGAGGGATCAGAAGAACGAACGGGGTCACATTAGAACTCCACAGGAAGTGGAACCTCTGGAGACGGAGCTTCCCCTTCACACTGAGCGGCGGCGGCGGCGGCGGCGGCGACTAAAGAGAAAATCGCGCCGGACTCCAGGTAGAGACAGGAAGTCGGTCTTTACCTGTGAGGCTTTTAAACCGCCATCTTAAAGCGGAACAGAATCACGTTAATAATCAGGTCTACCTCATATTCTGAAAAGGTTAACGCAATGTTTGTAGCATAAGAGGCTTTTTTAGAATCCCGTTAATGTCTGGCACCAAACCACGACTAGTTAGCTGTTATGGCTACTTAAACGGAGATTATTGTGTTTCCGTTTAAGAACGTGACGTTTAGAAAAGCCACCTGACAGTGGAAGCGCTTCTTTTACGAAGGACGTAATAATGACCTAATCAGCGAAAAACCAAATAGCCGTTACGTTCCGACCGTTGTTTACACGTCGCCATGGCAACGCCTGAAGTCAGAATGCGGGATGGTGATGAAGACGAGACTAAAACTCGGCTGGTGACATTACGATATTTTGACCAAAAGTTTGTATATTCACTGAAAAAATTAAATTTTTCCAAAAAATAATATAAAAATAATTTGAAATAAATAATTTGAATAAAAATAAATAATAATTAAGTTATTTAACGCGATTTTAAAAACGTTAAAATTCTGGCAAACACAACTGTCGGAATTTTCGCTATAAATTATTATTATAATTATTACAATTTTTTCATTTACATATTAATATATTATATTAATTAAAACAAAGTGAAGAAGCAGGAAGTAAAAGCCGTTTGAAGAAGTCGAAATC
>JBBDHG010000089.1:20000-80000 GCA_037951165.1 Lophius americanus | reverse complement strand
AAGGAGAAAAGAGCCTTTCAGAGCGCCGGAGAGGAAGTCGGCACTTTACATTACGGCAAACCCTAATGGATACAAACTGTCATCGGGCTAATCCCCAGGCCGCCGCGCGCCGGTGCCACCCAGAGAGCCGGCGGGCCAAAGGTAACGTCACTTTTCCTGCTCGCACAGGATGGAGGCCGGTGTCCCGGCGGCTAAACGCTCCGTTTACATGGAGCTAAACGAAGAGGAAGTGATGCGTTTATGCTGTGTAAACCTCCGCTGAGCGCACAGGATGCTGCAGCTGCGTGAGGTTTACCTGCTGGATGTAAACACACGTGGACAGTACGCGTGTGCACGCGCACCAACACACATCCAGGGCGTGTTTAGACCCTGTCCTACGCCGCTCCTCGCCGCCGCATTGGGATGAAAAGAAAGAGAAGAAAAAATAACCTTTTGCCGCTGACACGTTTGTAAACCGGAGCGCAGTTATGCCGAAGTTCATCCTGGGAGTGTTTGTCCTTTCAAAATAATTTCTCTATGAGTTATGGCCGTTCTTGCCCCGCCCCCCCTCGCCTTTTCCAATGTACAAACGAAAGGAGCGCTCATAAACGTAGGAGCGCACAAAAACTTTTTTTATAGCAATTTAACAAAGATTTATTTTCTTTTTTTTCGTAATAAACCTTTCTAACTCTTTGTAGGATAAACTTAATGTGGAAACTGCCTTTAAATATTTAATGTTACCGCCTTCTTTCATTGAATAAAGTTTGTTGACTAAATATCAATCCTTATCATTATAATAACATATTTTACTTTTTTCATGATTTAAATCATTTAAATGCCCCTTTATTTACCACGTATCACATAATTAATGCTAAGTTTTCTTCTTCTATAATTAACTTGATATGAGATGTCAATCATTTTTTGCAGTAACACGATTTTTATTATTTATATTTTTTACATTTTTTTTTGTTTAAGATGTTTTTCTTTTAATTTAAATTCTTGCACCACCTTATAGGAAAAATCCCATTTAAATATGATATTTCAACATCGTTATAGACGTTTATGGACTTTTTTAACGAACATTTGACAAAATAATATTATGTCAAATGTTGATTTATTTTCAGGATTTTTGTAAAGATTTCAAACGGCATGTTTAACTTTAATTCTAAAAAAAAATTAAAAAAGAATAAAAGCACCTTCAGATAGAAAGAAATGCAAAACCAGCAATTTTGAAGCCAAGATTCCCCGAAAAATTCCGTCTGCAAAGTGAATTATTTACCATTTTTGCACCAAATACACAAACGTTCTGATGTTGGTTTTTACATATCAGTTAGATTCTGAGAAAAATCCAACGTGAAAAGACCAAAATGTCCCTGTTGAGGCCCAAAGGTTAAAATGCTGAGGTACAGAGGAAGGGAAAAGAAGAGGAGGAGGAGGAGGAGGAGGAGGAGGAGGAGGAGGAGGATTAAAGCAGGTCAACCTGAGCCACAGAACGCTCAGGGGAAAGCAGCAGATAAGAGTTTATCGCAGGCGTACGAGGCGATACGGTTAATCCTCCTCTCCGTGAGAGTTCTACATGGAATACATCTGTGACTGACAAACTGGAAAGATACTATTGTTTTAAAGGTGGGGGTGGGGGGTGGGGGTGGAGGGATACGGAGGGGGGGAGAGGAGGGCTGGTTGTTGTCAGCAGATAAGCGGCGAGATAATCAATTCATGGCAGGTTGAGCGGTTCCGTACTTGGCGAGGCAGGTAAGGAAGCTGCGCTCAGCTGGTAAACGGTTAAACCTTAATTAATAATTCCGCCGCCGTGCCAAAAGCAAGATTGATTATTCTATTAGAGGTGGGGATCGACGGTGACCCGACCGGCGCTCTGCTTCACACGCCGTTTGAGTGGCCAGGATTATAATGCACGCCGCTTTTGGCGTGTTCTGACCCGTTATGTCATCCTGGCATGTCACGATAATAAAACATCAATGGAGGAAAGTAGAAAGATTCATGACAGATGAAGAGTAAAAACAAAACATGTGTTTTCCTGGATATGACATCATCGTTTCCTTAACGCCGATAAACCAGACAACAAGGGTATAGTCCCAAAAAAGACCCCAATCCCCCGGCGTTGTGCAAAAAAATCCATCTGATTCAACACCTTAAATTACAGGTGGATGTCCAGAGTATATTTCATGACCAAATAGCTCCCCCTAGTGAGTCAAATATGAACTATGGAAGTAAAACACAACGTTTACGAGGTAGATCTCCCGGAGTCCATTCACAAACACCAGATTCGGAGAAAATCGGAACGACCGTTGAGAAATTATGGTCCGACAATTTCTGCAGGTAGAGCTCCCCCTACTGTCAGAAATATACAACCAAAGTTTCAGAACATCTCTCCAGTTCTTCCTCGCACTAAAGTCTGTGTTGGTATTAAATTTGAAAATCATCCATGAACTCGTTTTTGAGTTATCGCGTTAACAAGAAAGGATCTGACCCGGACGCGGCGATTACGATTCCGTAATATCCCCCGACGTTTAGGGGAAATATTTACGATAAACTGAAGGTAGCGCCACTCAAGTCGATTCAAAGGAACCACATTTGGTCTCAATAGGACCAGCGGTTAAGAAGTAATATCCGAAGAACCTTTCGCATAAAAAAAACTCCCCCTAGTGACTAAAATACGAACTTTTGGAGAAAAATAAGATGCGTTGATTTAAATGCACCAAATTTGTACGAAATCTAGCTGAGGGTTAAGAAATTCTGTCCGAAAACAGTATTTTCGTAAAAGAGCTCTATTTTGCGAGTAAAATCTGAACTACTAGAGTAAAACGTAATATTTAATAGGTAGTCATTGTTTTTTACTTTATTTGGATATACAGCTCCACCTAGTGTCAGAAAATATACAACCAAGCTTTCCAAAAGTAAACAATCCGGTTCTGACGAGTAAATAACTTTGTTTGTTTGTTTGTTTTCCTGCATGAGAAAACAACAAGGACAAATCTGCGTACTTTTAAAGTACTTTGTTGTACTTTGCAGGATTTAATCGCTGACACTCTCCAACACTAGTTTGTAAAATATTCCAACAATCGAAGATCTGAAAATAATGACGCCAACGGAGGAACATCATCTGCAAACAGTAGAGTCGCAGTTTTAAGCTCCTCCTACCGGAGCCTCTCCTCACCTGGAGCGTTTTTTTTTGTGGTGACTTAAACCGGACCCTCAGGTCTACCCGACCAATCTCTGCATGGATCTCAGGTTGACACCTGTTCTCAGGTGATGTAACCAGATGCAGGCTCCCCATTGGTTCATTCAGGATCCGGTCCAGAAGGTCCGGTTCCTCAGTTTGGCCACGTTTGGGTTTCAACTTATGGGATCAGGCGTTTCATTCCTGATCCGCGATAACTGGATCAGTCCTCCGAACGCGTAGCGATTAGATGACTGGAAACTTTGTGTGGTTCTTCATCACGGCCAGTAGAAGACATCATCTTCCTCCCATATGCTGCTGCACCGGTGCCAGCTCCCTCCTCCACCCACACCTCCTCCTCCTCCTCCTCCTCATGGGTGTTGAAATATTTTAAGGGGTGTCACCTCACAGCACGAAGTTCCTAGGTGTGAAGCCAGACCCTGGTTCTGTCTGTGTGGAGTTTGAATCTTCTTCTTCACGTTTGCGTGGGTTCCTTCCTCTCGCGGTCTAAAGTCGTGAATCGTCGTACGACTTTAGAGCCCAGGTTTTTTTTTATGTCCACTTACACTTATGTCCGACTCCTGTAGCCCACTGTCGCTATTCACAACAGTAAAAAAAAAAAAAGTTAGCGTGTTAGCGAACATGCTAACAAGACAGACACTTTTTGTCTTGAATATTTTTTTGCCCATCTTTTGTGTCGAAACCTCCTTAAAACAAAAAAGGTGTTTTTTCGTAAAAACAAATGCATGAATTTGCAAAACTAGCATAGAAATCCCGCCACTGAAAGAATTTACCGGGCCTTAAAACTGGACAAAGGTACCCAGATGTTAGCATGTTGGGTTTATTACAAGCATTCAGGTAAATAATTTAAGACGCATTTACCTAAAACTAGTATTTTATAGTCAGACTATGAGCTGCTGTGATGTCACAGGCCGGATGAGGTCATTCGTTACCTTTGATGTTAATGGTTTCTGAACTTCTCTTTGGAGCTTAAGTACGGATTTGTCCGAGAACGTTAGAGCGGAACCCCAATCCTTGGGGTCCAGTGTCCGTCATCTTCAAACAGGAAGTAGGTTCTGGAGGGTCGTTTCTCAGCCCGCTCTAAATTGGAATGCGGTCGTAGCGAGTTCACGACTGGGCGACTTCAACGAATGGCTCGACGCAAATGACCCAAAATTCTTGTGATGCTAACGTCACAAATCCGTACGTTAGTGAGGAAGAGGAGGAAGATGAGGAAGATGATCAGAGCCGCCTTTTTTCAGCCTCTGGATAATGTGGTGACGTGTGATTGTTTGTGAAAGAGGCAAACATTTGCTCAAATTATTCGAAACTGATCCAGGGGGAGCAAAGCCCGGAGTGGATCCACAGTTTGGTGGAAGGGATGTAGCCTACATCTCATGGGAACGACTCTCGATCCACCAGGAGGAGGTGGAATCCAGAACACCCTGCTCAGGATTCATGGAGATCCTTCTCTCTATCTCAGTCCTTTTCACAAATCCTCTCCGCCTCAGGAAGTCGACACGGAATGAAAGCATTCAAGCTTCTTTTTATTTTTTATTATCAGCGGCTCGGTCGTCCATCCAGTGCCAGGATTCAGTTTTACCGGAGTTTGAACAGGGAGGCGGAATGTTCTGGGATTGTCCCTCGACTCTCCCTAAAAGCCCCCCTCAACCCCTCCAGCATCCCTCGTCGGCTCTCATCCATCCACAAACACACACACACACACACACACACACACACACACACACACACACACACCCACACACACACACACACATATCAACAGTGTATCTAACCACTGGGAGGTAAGACCCACAGAGGTGGACATTAACATAAATAGTAAATCTGTTAGAGAGGAGTGTGTGTGTCAGAGGAGGGGGGGGGGGGACAATGTGTTCATTGTGTGCAGATGGAGGCTGTGAGGGGAATTATGGGGTGTAGCTCCATCTACAGGAGAGAGAGAGAGAGAGAGACCACACACTGATGACACAATCTCCAGGTCACATCATCGCTAACGGTCTGCAGGCGACGGCGCTCCTGTGTTCTACATCTTATAAAGGAAGGCGGTTCTATCCGGCGGAGTGAGTCCGGTGTTCGTCGGCGTCCTCGACTTCTACTACGTCTGGGACGTGGAGTCCGAACCTTTACGTTTGAATTTCGTAGGACCCTCCTTGTTGTCTCGACCACCTCCCTCGTTCCTTCCCTTCACTTGTTGACAAACACAAAAACAGGTTTTCCGAGTCACTTCCTCTGTAACACTGACCGTCATCCTCGCTGCCTAGACCAGGACCAAACAACTCTAGGGCCCCATCTAGTGGACTGAGAAGATTGTATCGCTCTGGTACCAAAAAGGTTCATGTTTTCATATCGATCCTTTTTAGCGTCACGACATCGCCTCACAAAGTATTGCAGTAATAAACCGTATCGACATTCTTTAACCGCGACACTTCGGACTTTCTTTAGATATGGAAAGCAAACAAGGTTCCAAACAGGTTCTCCTCCCCCCACAGTGAAACCATTAAGCCGTGCAGGACGTCCCACATGAGGCCAGTTGGTCCCCCTCTGTCGCCACCTCAGTGACAGCCCCCCCCTCACTGGGGCATTAACACACAATCAGGTAACGAGGCCGGAGTTCCGCTGGTCTCGACTCGACCCGAGAGGAAATTTACAGTGAAAGCTTGAGCAAAAGACAAGATGGGGGTCAGGAGGCCCGGGGTCTGGTCCACTTCCTGTTTCTTTTCATCGGTGTGTTTGCTTTGTTTCTTTTCACATGCCTCAGTCTGGACTTGACGCCGCGGTCGGCCCAAACTGGTTCTGTTGTTTTTCTTACCACATAGACGCTACATGCAGGTCCAACGGTCTGAAAGAACCGTCTGATTATAAAGAGGAAACATTCCATTCTGTTTGCTTAATAACAAGGAAGAGCTGGGAAAAAAATGTGTGTGTGAAGACACAGAACCCGATCAGAACCAGAACCAGGGTTGGTCCTTGTGAGGGGCTCCTCATGATCTGAATCAATGAAGGGGAACTTATCTGAAGGGAAACTCTAATTACGCTGAGTCGTGCTTTGAGCTGTAAAAAAAACAAAAAACTAAAAAATTAAATGTTGGAGATTTACTCTAAAATTTTAGAAACTTTAATCTCCTGCAGGGATAAACGTAAAAGTTTAAAGTCATTAACTGGCTTCCAACCAATCACCGTCCTGCTGATAAACCCACTAGAGCAGTGATTCTCCGATGGGAGGTCCCCCGGTGGACAGAAGGAGGTACTGCAGGTGGACCGATGGTTTTAAAACCATTAAAAACAACGTATGACATCATATACAGTCATTAAAAAAGTTATCAGAACTTACAACTATAATAACAGCTAATTTAAGCTCTGTGTTATTTTTCATTAATCCCATCGCTCTGGAACTTTTCATAGTTTTCATAGTTCTCTGGATTTCTTTCTTTTTTGATTCGTCTTTCATTTTGGCTCATTTCAGGATTTTATGTAGATTTTTTTAAAGTTTTTTTATTCTATATTACTGTAGAAAAGTCTGGATCAAGGTTGAAGGAGGGCGACAGGAAGTATTTTTATTTACAGTTCTCCATTGACTCCGACAAAAATTAAAACAAAAGGACAAAAAAAGGAATTCTCTCATTTAACTCCAGAACAACTTTTGGACTTTCGATACTAGATGCTAATTCTCCACCGCTAATGTAGCATGATCAATATCAACACCTGTGATTAAATGAGACAATACCAAAATCATAAAGGGAGGGAAAGTTCCCTCACTTTTATCAATACTAGAAAAATGATGAAACATTCCCCAAATATGACATTTAAATATTCACATTATTTTAACAGAACAGAGATCAATGATCTTCAATTATTCTAAAAACAATTATATAAACCCAACTGAACACATAACAATAGAAAAAGAAACCCCCCCTGCACTTGGATGTAACCAGTGATGTCATTGATGACATCACCAAAACCCATAAATGGCAGGAAATAGTGGGCGGTTCCCTCTCAAAGAAAAAGCTCTTCCTGGTGTGAAAGAAGTTACAAACAAATGTGAGTATTTGACAAAAAAAAGCCTAAAAAAACAATTTCTTCCCTAATCAGACCTGCGACACAATAGAAATAAGTGAAAATAACTTGAATGTGTGAAAACTAATTTTTTTAGTCTGATCTAACTTCCTGTTTTAACATGTTATTTTAATCTGTGTCCCTAAAGCGACTTTTAATATTTACGACAAGCGTTCCGTAAATAAAATGCATGATTATTATTTTTATTTGGTAGGAAAGTTTTCTTGTCTAGATTTATTTTAAACAATCGCACAAATCTAACCACTGAAACATCGTAATTATTCCGACATAATAATAATTCCATTTGTTAGTCAGGACAACATAGTGACATTATTTCTGTGCTATGACCGGTCCCTGAGGAGCAGTGGGCGGAGCCTGTGAAGAGGACTTTATTGTATTGGACTAAGCTCAGCACCATGGGTGATCGGGCCTTCTGTTCTGCTGCCCATCGTCTGTAGAATGCCCTCCCTCACCATCTGAGGGCTCCACAGACGACGGAGAATTTTAAAAAAGGACTTAAAACTTTCTTTTTTAGCAGAACCTATAACTTTGAATTGACATTGCTGCTTTTTGGTCATGTTTTTATTTATTATAATTTAATTTTTTTATTGATGCTTTTATCTTGTAGCACTTTGAGATTTGATGCAACTATAAAGTGCGTCACAAAATGAAATGTATTATTATTTATTATTATATAAATCTTGTTTCTCTGCTGAGATATTATATAAACCATCATTTTACCTGCTTACTGGTTCAGTATTAGCTCACCAACAAAAAGTAATTCATAGTACATTTACTTAAAATAAGATTATTTCTCTTTTCAGACATAAATTTCCAAGGAATTAAAAAAAATAATACATTTTTTTGAAGTGTATGTGGGTGGAGCCTATTAATAGTTTGCAAATTTTTTGCCGCGCTCCCATAATACATGGGGAAGAAGTAGGCATTCAGACTCTTGTGCCTCGCTACTTCCTGTCTGCCTCCACGTTGACACTTTCCCTCTCAGTCCGTTGAATGTGGAGGCAGAGTGCTCGGAAGCGTCGGCGGCAGAAGCCGAGCTCGACATTGCAGAACTGAGAAGTAATTAGAGGCCGGGCAGCGGCGCTCCTCCGGCTGACACCAAATCGATGCCGTTTTTCCGCGTTATCAATTAAAGACGTGTAATTACAAGCGTGGAGAATTGTTTCTCGACAAACAGTCGGGGCCGGCCTCGCTTCCGCTCCATCCTCCATTGGATGAACTTTGACCCCCGACGTCTCCACTGACACCTATGGATTTTCAGGTGTTCGCTCCAAACACCTGGGCGGAGAAGTCGCTTTTTTTCTCTTTATTTTTTTGGTGGCGAGCCAAAGTGCAAAATGTACGACTCAAGAGCCGGGCGCCCAAATGGCGCCAGCTGGATTTGAAGCATTAGCCGCTACAAGCGGAGACAACCTGGTTGCCGAGTGCGCCGACACTCCTGGGTGAATTCAACTCCTCCTTCTCCCAACCGCCACCCCGCGGCCTCCCATCAGCACCTGGGAAAATGGATTTGAAACGAGGGCAAGGCCCCCCCCCCCTCTCCCCGCAAATGAACAGATGGAGGCTCCGGCGCCGATTATTACCGCATTACCTGAGAGTCTGTTGATGAACAGGAACAATACAGGCGGCGCTAATAAACCCCAATCAGACATGACACCCCCCCACCCCGACATCCCCCCGCGTTCACGTTGCTCACTTCTCTGTCCCTACGAGGCACAAGCGAGCCGCGCCGCATCCATCTCGCCAAACGGCGGCGCCTCATCTGCGCTGTCTACAGCGGAGTGAGGTGATTCCTTTGGTAGGTGTCCGCCTCGGTTCTCCTTCTGTTCAGGAGAGAAAAGAACGAAAGTAAAAACACGACGACGGTTCCATGAAAACACAATGCATTGTCTGCCGCCGCCGCCGCCGCCGCCGCCGCCGCCGCTGCAGGGAGACAGGAAGTAACGTGAGGAAATGTATTACTGAAAACACCAGAAGGGCGTCTTGGCTTCTTTTGTCGGTGAAGGTTACGTTTACGACACGAGGAAAGATAATATTCCTCGTACCGTCTACTTTCTTTTTACTGTTAGCGCTCAGTTTCCCCCCGCAGGGAGTCGGACCCTCGCCGATGTTTCCTTCTTTCTTCATCCTAAAAAGTCCAACTGTAACAACAGTTGGTGTCCAAACATCCAGGAGAATCCCCACTTCTGATCTTAGTCCACTGCTGAGATCCAAACATTTGGAACCCAAACCGTTGGGTTCAGATCTCGAGGGTCGTCTCAACTCAAAACGACATTTTCCCAGAATAAACTTAAAATATCTCGACGGTCAGAAGTATTTGCGTAACTTAGTGTCTCAATAATTCATTTTCTGTGTCGCTAAAATTGTTTCCGTTACTTTTCCTATACTTTTTTTTATACTTTAAATGCAAATCTTTCCGATCATCCGTCTTTTTGTCACATGACTCGGCTGAAACCATGACATCATGTCTTTGAAACGCTGTTTTAATAGTTTAGGAAACACTTTTTTTTTTATAGTTTTTAATCATATTTGATCATATTTCTTCATCTAAATTCCAATTTTCATCAAAATTTACTTACATTTTTTTTTTTTTTTTTCATTTTAGAAATGTTGCGTAAAAACATTTACTTTTAGATCAAATACGTATTATCTTAAATTTATAAATATATAAATGAATAATTCATCGTACATTTTGTTCCTGAAATTCTTTCCTTTTTCCAGATTATTTCCTTGAAAGTGAAAAGTTCTGGCGACCCTTGCAGCCGATAATTTACATTTTTTCAATTTATTTTACAGTGCATAAGAATATTTCATTAAAGGCTTCATTTAAAGAATTTGTCATATTTAACATTTTTTTATTCCTTTGTGACGAGGAATATCTTGTTATATTGATTACACTATTCTACGTGTTCTATTGTATGACAATAAGAATGTAATTGATCTTTTCCTCTGAAAAAAAACACCTTTTTTTTTTGTTTGTTTTTTACAGTTTTTTTTTTTCTTCTTTACTTTTTTTTTGTTTGTTTTTACTCTTCTCTTCAGAAATCAGGATGGATTTGTCGGATCTGTGCTGCTTACCCAAAAAATATTGGATTTTCTCACATGTGACTGAATTGGCAAAATCACTGCACTCAAAAAAAAAAAAAGAAAGAAAAAAAAAAACACACACACACCACTAAGGGTCTAAAATAAATAAAGAAATAAATGAATAAAAAAAAAAGCTCACAATATATTCCTTTTCAAAGCACCCGCTGCAGTAGTTTGTGTTTGACACTGATCAAGCATAATCATCGGGCGATTTGTGTGGAAGAGCGCACACGCACACACACACACACACACACACACACACACACACACACACACACACACACACACACACACGCACACACACACACACACAATGATCATCTCCCCCTCTGTCTTCCCGGTGCAAGTGGAGCTCACCACTCCAGGGAGCTGGAGACTCAATTAATGACATACATACAGCACAAGATGTCAGGAAGAAAGAAACACAACTGCACATATGCACATTAAAGGCCCTGCTGTGTGTGTGTGTGTGTGTGTGTGTGTGTGTACGTATAACACACACACACACACACACTCGGCACAGTATGTAGGCTAAGGCCGGCCTCTGGGAGATTCTGTATGTTCTTCTGCACCGCCCGCCTCCGAGGCCCCCCCCCCCCCCCCCCCCGACGTGTCTGATGCTCCGTTTGAAACCCTAAACCGCTCTCGTACATCAGAATCCACGCAAACATCGCCATCGCAGCAAAAACAAACAAACAAACAAACAAATAAACGCCGGCGTCTTGAACGCTCGACGAGGACCTGAATGTCACTCGTTTAAACGGAGACTGAAGAGAAACCCCGTCCGTGTGGCGCTTCACTTCCGTCAGCGGCGATCCACAGCTGGATGTGTGTCGTCAGTAAAGATCGCAGATTTTCCTCGTTGACCAACAACGTAAGGATAATTTGGACAGGATCGGCGTCACTCCGAATATAAGGATTAAAAACTTTCATCTTGTCATCACTAGGCCTATAGCCAAGGGTATATCCCTGAAAAAGTCCCCAATCCCCTGCAGTGTACAATCAATTCTCCTGACTGAACTAATTAGATGTGCACGGAATTTGGACAAAATCGGACCAACGGTCATGAAGTTATGTCCGATAACCAGTGATTGTTGAAAATAGCTCCCCCTAGTGAGTGAGATTTGACCTATTTGGGTAAAAACCGGTATAAACAACATGGATCTCCTTAAGTCGACCTTTATGCACCAAATTTGGAATGATGGTTGATTAATTATGGCCCAAAAAATTTAGAAAATTAAGCTTCCCTACGATACACAAGGAATATTCCCAAAACGAATCCATTTCTTCCTCACACTAACGTCTAATAGGGGGTGTGTAATTTGATGTTTGAATTTCAGGTAGCATTTTCGCGGTAACGCAAAAGATCTACGGAAGACGCGGAGGTAGTGGTTTCAAAAACAGATGCTAAATAACTTAATGCTGATGCTAAATCTGTTAAAACAGATGCTAAATCGCTATATATGTGAAATGATAATTCACCTGTTGCACTGATGTTAGCATGTTAGACATACTTCTACTTATGTTAGCTCCTCCGCTGTTGTAATGGAGAAACTTACATCAGTATTAACCGGTTTGACGAGCTAACGGTGATGTTAAACTGTAAGCTGTTTGGAGATATAAACATCTCTTACTAGAGAAGTTAACGTGAATATTACCCCGTTTGGTAAGCTAACACCAAAATTAACCTGTTTGAGAAATTTAAGTAGATGTTAACACAAGCTAACAAATAAGTTAACTTCAATGTTACCTACTTGGAGAAATTTATTCAAGCTTTTTGGAAAAGCTAACATAAATGTTACTATGTTGCAGGAGATAACACTGTTGCGAGACTTTTAAAAAAGCTATCTTGGATTTTAGCCTGTTGGAGAAGCCAACACTGTTAGCCTGTTGGAGAAGCCAACACTGTTAGCCTGTTGGAGAAGCTAACACTGTTAGCCTGTTGGAGAAGCCAACACTGTTAGCCTGTTGGAGAAGCCAACACTGTTAGCCACTGAAGCTAACATTGATGCTAGCCTTTGGGATAGGCTAAAACTAATGCTAGCCTTTGGGAGAGGCTAGAACTCATGCTAGCCTTTGGGAGAAGGTAAAACTGATGCTAGCCTTTGGGTGAGGCTAACACTGATGTTAACTTGCTGGAGAAGCTAACAATGATTTTAGCCTGTTGGACTTCTAACACTGATGTTAAACTATTGTAAAAACACTGATATTAGCCCGTAATAGAAGCTAACACTGATGTTAGCATGTTTGATAAGCAAACAGTGACGTTAGCCTGTTTGAGAGGCTAACATTGACGTTATGCTGCTAGAGATACGTAACATTGTTGTTAGACTATTTTAGAAGCCAACACTGATGTTAGCCTGTGGAAGAAGCTAACACTGATGTTAGCCTGTCGGAGGTGCTAATACTGACGTTAGCCTTAGAGATCTTTTCATTCCACACCTCTCCGGTCGCCCTCGCACCCCGGCTCGACCTCCACGCTCCGTCATCCTGGCTTAGACATGGTCGGCTGCAGTCCGGGGTTGCCGCCACTCGCAGGAAGACGGTGGCTGCTCACAGATCCCTGAGGTCAGAGGTCATTCCTGTTCTCCTGGCTAAAGGTGGGGGAACCAGAGCACGGGTCAGTGATGCTGAAATCTCATTTGAGAGAGTGACCCCTGAGGGGCGGCTGGAGCCGGTCCGGCGCTCTGAGATGTCGTCAGCGGGGATGATGTATCGGTCCGGTCTGATGGTACACACACACACACACACACACACACACACACACACACACACAGGGAGTCACTGAGGAAACACGTATTTGATCAGATAGGATGAAACTTTAAATGAGTCCAGAGTGGAAACTGGAGCTAAAACAACAAACAATAAAAAGACAACAAGGATGGAGATAAGATTAACTTTAATCATTTTAAGAGGGAACAGTGTGTGTGTGTGTGTGTGTGTGTGTGTGTGTGTGTGTGTGTGTGTGTGTGTGTGTGTGTGACAGCAGCAGTAGATCAGAACATTACCTCAAATAAAGCCTCTGTGATTTATCGTACGTTCGTTTACTGATGCTATAGAGTCTCCTTTGAATCCTGTTTACTGTTTACAGAGACTGAAAACATTTAAGGTCGGCCACTTCATGAAGATGATTAAAAGAACCAAACGGACCCCCGAACACATGTGTTTACTGTTACGGGTCGTTTGTGGGTTTCTGGGTTGGTTCCTTTGTTTGTACTTTTCGGAGATGTGCGGTTTGTCCGTTAGCTGGTAGGTCGGTTAGTTTAGCATTGTGGGTTTGTTCATGTGTTTGTTTGTCAGTTGGTTTATTTGCTGGTTTCTGGGTTTTGTTTGTTTGTTGTCTTGTTTATTCGCTGTGTGTGTATTGTATATGTTATTTATTGGTTTCTGGATTGATGGATTCTTGGAAGGTTTAATAGTTTGTTTTGGTTTGTGGGCTTGAGCTTCTTAATTGTTTGGTTGGGGGTTTTTTTTGTTTGTGTGTTTGAAGAATCAAGAATCATCAGTTTGTCTGTTGGTGGGTTTGGTTGTTTTGTTATTGTGTGTGTGTGTGTGTGTGTGTGTGTGTGTGTGTGTGTGTGTGTGTGTGTGTGTGTGTGTGTGTGTGTTTAAATCCTGCTGTAGACGCTAACACTGATGCTAGCCGGTTTGAGAAATGAACACCTCTCTCTCTCTCTCTCTCTCTCTCTCTCTCTCTCTCTCCCCCTCCCTCCCTCCCTCCCTCCCTCCCTCCCTCTCTCTCTCTCTCTCTCTCTCTCTCTCTCTCTCTCTCTCAAGAAATATTTGAGGATATAAGGTTTAAATCAAGTTTAATTTTAGTTCTAGTTGTTGGGAATGAATAGAACTTCTCAGAACCGCCTCCTCATCTTTTATGGGTCATAAAGAACCGCACAGAGGATCTGGAAAAGAACAGGAAATGGACCAGAATTCATTGCAGCCACAACAAAGTTTTGGTGTGAAAGAACTTTTAACGGCTGCAGATTTATTTTTTTGGGGGGGTGGGGGGCAAAATCCACGAAGCCCTCAGCTTGGCGTGGAACCAGCAGGAGACGGTGACGATGTTAAAGTTAAACATCAGAGGAGGACTCCTGAAATCTCGGCCTGACGGTACCGAGGAGGGGTAACGGGATCCGAGGGAGGCGTTCGCTTTTAACTGCCAGCTGCTGCAGGTTTGCGGCGCAGCTGTTATTGACGGCGTGGAGATCAAACGGGGGGGCGTGAAACCCACCTTCGTCACCGCGGGAGGAGCGATATCGTCGTCCTGACGCTGTATCCCTCTCGGTTCTGGTTCTGACGGCCTCCTTTTCGGATCGGGTCGGTGGCGGGGTGGGTTGGAGGGGAGGGGGGAGCAAGTGCGAGCCGAACGCGGCCACATGTGGAGCTCATTACGGGAGGCTGGTGTTTACGGTGGGCCCAGATGGCGGCTGTTTAACGTGGCACGGGCCGAGCGGCGGGTTTTGACAGCCCGGGCCGTACTTTGGTTGTCGGGCCGCTGAGACAAAATGTCAAACATGAAGATAAGGGCCAAGTAAATGTGATTGCAGCAATTTGGGTCCCTCCGAGCCGGGCCAATCTGTCCGACGTCGGTCAACACCTCTGCGGTTGTTTGGAGGGAAAGATCCGAGGCTGAGGGGCTTCCTGAAAACCAGCCGCTGTCAAAATAAAAGACGGATGGATGAATAAATATATGACCGGTATTCTGAAGGGGAGGCGAGGCGACGGGTCGGACGGCGCTGATTAGTTTGGCATGGAGGGAAGGGAGGATGAAAGAGTGAAAAAGTGTTACATTTGTCACGTTTTTCTTTTCTTTTTTAAATCGTGTTTTATTGTCTCTATTTTCCCACTTTTTTCAGTTTGATCCAGACCAAAGTTGCGGGTGTGAAACCTCCTCCTGGATCACACAGACACGCAGAAACAGGAAGTCCTAGCTTACACCGATGCTAGCATGTTGGAGAACTTGACACCGATGTTAGCATGTTGGAGAATCTAACACCGGTGTTAGCGTGTTGGAGAATCTAACACCGGTGCTAGCATGTTGGGGGCATGTCCCCCTTGTGGCCTCCCCCGGGGTTTTCGCCCCTGGGATCAGTTTCCCACCAGCGTCCTCAGACATTCGGGCCATCTTTCGGACCCTTTTCGGAGCCATTACGTTAAGACCACCTGCCTCTTGTTGTGTAGGTCTCCTTCATGCCTCAAACAGTGGACCCGGTGTGTGTTCTGACTCGTTTCTAGCAGAACCAGCGTTGACATGTTCAGCCATATTTTTCGGCGGGGCAACACGAGCAAACCTTCACCTCCCTCATCCATGAGGTAAGAACTCACCATCCTACAGCTGGTTTAGAAAGAACTAAACGGTTCAGGACCAGATTCATCTTGGATCTTCTGCTGAGAAGTCTGAACCATCCGGACCTCTCAGGTGGTCTGGATCAGGTCCTGCTCGGTGTCCCCAGACTCGGTAAACTGCAGATGGAACCTGTCAGTGGACATAATGTTATGGCTAATTGGTTGGGTTTTTTTCGTCAATGACATAAGATGTCGATTGTCTCCGTTAGTGTTTGATGATGTTTTTAGTCTTCGTCACAGACAGAAGGTCTCCGGACGTGATTGACACGGCGCCAACATTGAGGATTAAAGATGGACGCCGTCAGAGGAGGTGACTCGCTCCGCCGCCGGCGGACGAGTCCTTCATGCGTCGATAAAGGTGAAGTAAAAATAAAGAGCAGAGACCCCCGAGTCTCTGCAGGCCGGGGGGCGGTCACACATTTCAGAATATGCTGCTGTCAATTTAATCTTCCCGCCCCGCGGCGGAGTGAGAGATCAGGTGACCGCGGTATAAATAGGCCGTCCGCCATCATTTCATCTCAGCAGGCGCCTTGACGGCATCAGAGTGACTGAAGACTGACTCTGATGTCACTGGGAATCAGGACAGCCGTCGCTGAGGGACCACCGAGTCGGGGGGGAGCTGGGGCGTGTTCCCCCGAGAACCCCCCCCCCCGCGCTTCCTCTGAAGCGACGGCGAATCTTCACGGCGAAGGAGGTATAAAGGGATGACGGCGTCGATGGCGTTGCACACCTGAAGCCGCCATGTAAACATTTCTGCTGGGGTGAATGAACACGGACGCGTCAATCAACGGAGAAACGCTTCCCTGACCCCGCCTCCAGGAAGGTCGGCAGGAAGAAGCAGCTTGAGTCTTCCTCACCTGATTCCTGTTTAGGTCAAAGGTGAAATCAGATCCTCACATCCAGACAAACGGGAGTTTTTAAAATGAGCGGATCATCGCCGGATGTTGAATTAAAGGGTCAATGCGCAGAATTTTGCTGTTTCACTTTGAATAAATGTAAAATAATGATAGTAATTATAATATTAATATAATAAAAATAGTTATACGTTAAACAGCTCCTCCTATTGGGTAAAATAAGAACTTCAGAATAAAGTATAATATATACTAATCCATGTAAATTTGGATTAAACAGACTAAACCCCCCCGTAGTTTCAGTAATATACAACTGACCGATTCCAAATCAATCCAGTTCTTCCTCACACTGAGGTCCAAGACGATCCATGTGTCAGTGAATGAGACATGGATGTGTAGAGTAGGAGAGAGAGGGGGAGGAGCCTCATGGAAGTCTAAACCTATTTATATATAAGCATAGCTGAGTTTGAGCGGCCGCATCCCAATTGTAAGATCGGGGGTAGCTGGTTCTAATCCCATTAAGTCTACATCACGTAGGATCCTCGAACAAAACCCTGAACCCAATATGTTCCCCGGGCCCTTCGCAGGATCCGCTCCCTCCGGGACGGGTCTAATGCCTGGAACACCTTAAATTTCCTCACTTATTTATTATTTAAAAATTGTTTGGACCCGAGTCTGAACTGGAGGGAGGGTCCGTGTCCCGAAAAGAATCACAACCTTTCACAATTTTGAACAAAATGGCAAGAAACTCTTGGATCTGCCTCAAATTGGTTTAAAAGAAAACATCAACAAACGCACAAAATAAAATATTAGCATTCCGCCCCTTTGATCCATGGGCTGGTGGGAAATGACTCATCAAAGCACTAAAATAATAAGAATCCAATAATCAGTTTGGACAGATTACGGCCGAGCCGCTGACTCGGCAGCCGGTTCCTAACGGCAGCATGGCGGCGAACGTCTGAAGGTGAACTTCCTGTTTTTCCTCCAGCTCTTCTTATAAAATTCTTAGTTCTTTCTCCTGGAATCCCTGGGAAATTCAACGCAGCCTTTATAATGACTGCACCAACTGCCGGCTGACAAGACTCGTTTGCTTTAGCAGGGAGGGCTTGTCTCTTTCCTTAAGTACCTCTGTTGTCCCCCCCCCCCCCCCCCGCCCTCCTTGTCACTACAAATTCCCATCTTTACCTACGCAGCCGGTGGCGCCTTCAAATATGGATACACGGCCCGCTTAAGGAGGGCACTGTCAAGATAAACACGGATAGGGATGCTCGGAGGGGCGAGATCTCGCTGAAGATTTCCTGTGTTTGGACTTAATGCCGCGTGACGGAGCGCGTTAATGAAATAAAAACAATAAAAAAACAAAACGGGCTTTTTCTTCTACAAACGGCCCGTTTTCTGACGGCGGGGAGGAATCCCGTCAGGAGGGAAGAGGACGTGTGGAGCCGAGAAGCTCCCCAGGTTAGAGGTCAGCGCTTCATCCCGGTGTGGTTCGGGTAAGCCATAACATTATAACCACTGATAGATTGCGAAGTCGGGAGATGAAAAAAAAAAAACGTCGACTCTGCAGAAAAAGTGAGGAGTCGGGAAGCAGAGGTTCTCTCCACAGTCCAAAAACGTGATTATGGGTTTAACGGATAACGCGCAATAAAATTTAATATTTACAGCTTAAATGACTGAATTAGACTAAAAAGAAACTTTACTTATTTTAGGTTAGCAATTATTTTAAGTTCATCAATTTTTTTTTTTTTTTACAGTGCATGATTAAACTTAAAGTATTTAAAAAAAAGAAAAGAAGGGAAATTCCGGTTTGAAAATGGTTTTTAACGGTTTTACTTTCAAAAAACCGTGAAAATTAAAACACAGGAAGAAAATTCTGTTTATCAGTTCAGAAAAAAATCGGATTATTTTATTCCTGTTTTGGACGAATACAAAAAAAAAAATTACTTTCCCTGGTTGAAGCAATTACAAATAAGTATTTTCAATTTAGATTTTACACCCAATGAAACTTAATTGTAACGCGTCACCAGTGAATAAATAATAAAAAATGTTTTTACAGTGTAACGTTCTAGACGACCCTGAGCAGAAAAATCACTTTTAGATTTTAGAGGGATGGATTTGAATCTGCAACACCTAAAAAGAGACTTTAAATTTCCTTTAATGTCCGTCTCATCTTTAATTTAATGGAATGCAGCTATTTAATGGACTATTATTTAAAGACACAGCGTCTCATTTCCGCTCTTATGGCGTCTCTCAGTCAAACTAAAAACCTGTTACTTTCAGCATAATTACACATCCGCCCGGGTTGGAGCGTCGTTTAGGACATTACAGACGGGGCCTAGTTGTTTTTCTACAGTTTAATGTGGAAACGTTGCGTATTATTATCTCTATAACTCTTTCAAAGTGACACCTGAGGTTTCAGAATTCCTCAGATGAGTGACGATTTTCCAGCATCTGGATGTTGGCTTATTTTTTTTTTTTGCCCAGGCGGGCTGTTGTCCCTTCTGTTTCCCCCTCCACGCTCTTAACTCCACCTGACAGATGGTCCAGACCGACAGGTATCTGCTCGGAACACAACGCCAGAATATGAAATGTCCCAGCCGAGGCCGCCGCCCGTCCCCCGTCGACTCAGGAGGATGTCGTCCCGTCTGAACGTCTCCTCCCTTAACGTCGCCGCCGTCTGTCGGAGAGCAAAGCGAGCACATGGTTCATGCATAAATCAGCGGCGCGGCGTTCCCAGGTTGTCCTCCGGTGATCTGGCTGCGGGGCGCCGCGCCATTACCAGCCAGTCACGGCTAAACAAATATGAAACTGCGCCACTTTGTGTCACAAATTTTTACATTCAACAGAGGTCGCGTGAAAGAGAGGGAACCTTTTTTCGCCCATCTGTGAGCTAAAAAGGTAGGCGGGCCTCCAGGGAGAGAGAGAGAGCGAGAGAGAGCGAGGGAGAGAGCGAGGCTGAACGCCATTACAGCTAAGCGTATCACACGGGTATCTAGGATGCGTGATCCCAGCGGCCGTCTCAGATATGCACACTTACCTGTGTAGCGCAGAAATCACAAGATGTGGCTCTAATGCATAAAAGATGAAGCTTTTCACGGGACCGCCAAATGGATTTGTCACATCAGGAGGTGGCGGCCCGGGTCACCAAGCCCCTCCCCCTACCTGCTCCTCCCCCCTCCCCCCGTGAGAAACTTTTAAGATGTTTATTCATGACGTTTTGTCGCTAAATGAATCAAAGATGCCGTCAGAACCGCGGGCCCCTCGCCACCGATCACGTCGGCGCCGGTAAACCCGTAAGTGGGTCAACTTTGAACAGGAGCCGGCGATGGCCGCCGGGCAAACGCGCGCTAATATAAAGAATATATGAATATGTTTCCAGGAAAGTAATTTGTTTTGCTTTCTTCAGACCTTATTTGGACTTACCTCCCATCAGTCTGACGCCACAGAAATGTAAATACACGGCGAGAAGAACGGTCATAAATAATTTACCGCGCGCTCGCGGAGACGTATTTACATACATGCAAAATTCAGCCCGCTGATAAAACACTGAGATAAATGTAAGCTGCGTCTCCACGGCGTCTCTCTTCTAATCAGGATCAAACCCAGTTTTTTTTTTTTTATTGCATCATAAATTCATATTAAAGGTGCAGTGCGTGAAATTTGGAGGCCATCATGTTTCCATATTTGTACAGTAGCCTGGACAGAACAGACACCAATCGTACTTCCCTTATAAGGGCACGTGGATCACGGTCCCGGGGTCCAAAGAGATCCGGCTGTGCTGGGAGTAGGTCTACGAAAAGTCGGGGTTTATTACGGAATTGTTTGCATCGCGTTCGCCGCCGCCGCCGCAACTGCAGGTCCTTTATTTTAACTCTATAACTCAAAAAGTACTTCATGGATCATTTTCAAATTTTTTTACCCACATAGACCTTAGTATGAGGAAGAACTGGAGTGATTTTGGGAAAGGTCGGTTGTATGTTTCCGACACTAGGGGGAGTTTTATCTCCAAATCGTTTCGGCCATCATTTCTCAACCGTTGTTTCCGAGAGTCCAATCAGTCCAATATTTGATGGACATAAATCGACTCGGTGAAACACGTCATGTTTTACTCTAATCCTTCATAATCGACCTCACTAGGGGGCGCTTTTTATAAAAACACAGTTTTTGTGATATAACCCGTGGAATTATATCTGTATAAATGTCTTATTTCATATTTGACTCACTTTAGGGAGTGTCTTTTTTTCTTTCTTTTTTTTAACTAAAAGTACAGATGTGGTCAGGTTCATCCCAGAAAATAAAATCTTACATTCTAGAGGGTCCCGGACGACACATGATGTCATACTTCAAGACCACACCGTCATTTCTAGCCTCTACATTCACGCCCAAAGGAACGTTGGTCTGAACATGCGAGGATACGATCGTGTTGGTGGAACCGTCGTCCTGTTGGCACATGTCTGAATTTGGGTCCCGGCTTGTTTAGGTAGATTCTTGATAGCTGTTACTAACTTCCTGTAGTTACAATTACCTGATAGTTACATCAGAGCGATGATGGACGATAAGAACCGGCCCGGCATCAATGATCCTTGGCTGGACCCAAACCTGGAACGTCATGGTTCATGATCGACACTAGAGCCGATCTGATACCAGGACAACCTGGGTGGTACCAGTAGCAGTGGTCCGGCAGTAATAATAAATTGTAATAATACATTTAATTTATAATGCCCTTTACATTTGGATCAAATCTTTAAAGTGCTACAAAGTAAAAGCAGATAAAAATAATATAATAACTATATAAAAGCCTGACCAAAAAGCAGCAATGTTAATTAAAGTTATAGATTCTGCTAAAAAGGAAAGTTTTAAGTCCTTTTTTAAATGTGTCAGTCGTCTGTGGAGCCCTCAGATGGTCAGGGAGGGCATTCCCCAGACGAGGGGCAGCAGAACAGAAGGCCCGATCACCCATGGTGCTGAGCTTAGTCCAGGGGAGGAGGAGGCGGTATGAGTGGGTAGAACGGAGGGATCGTGTTGAAGTCAGTGGGGTGAGTAGTTCTTTTAGGTAGGGGGGGGCGTTACCATGGAGGTGGGTACTTCAGGGCCAGTAACCTCCAGAACCATAGTTGCCGGGTAAGAGGAGGAAGTTGCTACCGCACAGTTGGCATGTAAAGAAGTGAAAAGTCTGAAACATGCCAAAGAGGAAGCAGCCATCAAATCCCCCTCGGTCTTTATTGTATCTGCAGCCCTGCTTGTGTTTTTGTTGCCCCCTAAAGCAGGTACCAGAGGAGCCGACGGGGGCTTAGGTACATCTCCGCTGGGAAATCCAGGAGCTGATGAATGTGAAATTGGTTCTGAGCGTGTCTGCTGATGATTCCGACCCGAACCTGTTCCCTAATAAGAATTCGGCATCACGCCCCGGTCGGCATAAACCGGCATCTCGGCCACATCGGCTGTTAATTGGTTTATTTTCTCTGGCAGATGAAACTTCCCTCGCTGAGCGGAGGGGGAGTCGACCTGGAAGGAAGGGCCGCAGTCACTTTTGATGATATTACATTTTAATTATTTCTGTAAATACACGTGGCCGCGGCTCCCGGGTGAACCTGTCAGTCGATTTTTAATTTCACGTGAGGATGTGAGGTGTCCGGGTCCAGCCAGCCGCCGCGCCGTTCCGCCGGCGGGCCGTGAGGGAATAACACCCCCTCCCCTCCTCTTTCATCTGGTTAATGGACATTCCTCCGCAAACGTCGGCGAGTCTACCTGACTGCAATCCTTTAAACTTTAATTCACTCTACATTTAGCCCCGGTCATAAATACCGTATTAGGTAGCGGCGGCATGTTTTATTCCCTCCCCATGGTCGTGCTTTTGTTTTAATGAAGCCATTTGCAACTTATGAGCGGAAAAAGGAGCGAAAGTCGCATATTAGATGGGATGGATCAGTCAGACCTATTCCCACATTGTGTTTTATACATGGGCTGGAATAAAATGAGGCCCGTCCGCCGGAGAGGAGGTGGGGGGGGGGTTTGACGTCTCTGTTTCAGGTCTTGTTCATTTAAGGTGGTCTCTCATCACGGAGTGACTGGTGGTTTATGGGAAATCATTGACTTAATCACATTATTCACCTGCCGCTGTGGATTCACAAGAATTTATCTGGGTGACGTTGATGTTCTTACGTGGAATAAACCGGCGCCGTGCATGCCAGGTCCGAGGGAATTCGCATTTTGACTGCCCTCCTGAAATATTAGGGGAATAAAACTGCCAAAAGTAAAAGAGTAGGACTGGATGCGGCGCTTTGGGAACTTAATATCTCGTTGTTTCACCTGCAGAAGCAACGACTGCAACCAAACCAACTTCTAAGAACGGATCGGTCTCTGACATCACTGTGGGGTCATTTGGACCCGCCCCTTCTTTTTAGAGCTGCTGCAGTGCAGCGGCGCCGGAGGGCTTGTGAGCATGAACTTATCTTCTCGGGTCCAACCACAGCATCTCAGCGGGTTCGGGTCCAGACTTCTCTCACCAGTAGGCCGTTTCCTTTTTATGTATTCAGAGGCGGACCCACAGAGTGATGACCCGACATTCTCCTTCAGAAGTTTCTGTTTCCACCCATGATGGAGGTTCGTCCTGGTCCTGAAGCAGCAGATCTTCTCCTCAACGTTCCACGTCCACCTCCATGTTGGACCGTAGGTCTGAGGTTCTTCTGGTGGAATGCTGTGTTTGGTTTCCACCAGATGGAACTGGACCCTCGTCTTCAAACGGGTCAACTTTTACACTCATCAGTCCAGAGAAGATTCTCCCTGAACCTCTGAGGGTCATCCAGGTGTGTTGTGGGTAAATCCAGACCAGCCTTCATGTTCTTCGGGGTCAGCAGTGGTTCTCCTCACCACGCTCCCAGTGTCTTTGGAATAGTGGAGCCATGACCTTTGACCTTTACTGAGATGATAGAGTCAGTAGTTTCTTTGGATCTTCTGTGACTTCCTGAATGAACCTCCACCGTAATCTTGGAGAAACCTCGGAGGTGGTCCACGTCTGTGAAGGTTCACTATTGTTCCAGGTCTTCTCCACTTCTTGATGATGTGTCTAACTGTGGTTCTGTGGAGTCCCAGAACCTCAGAAACCGCTTTGGAACCCATCCCAGTCTGCTGGATTTCAATCACCTTCTGGAATTTCCTTTGATTTTGGTACGTTGTGCTATTATAGTGAGAGGAAGGAGCCGACTTCCTGCATCTGAAGACGTTCTGCTGCAGTGATGATGTCACTGAACGCGGCTCAAGCCCCGACAAAAGTCCATAAAGGCTTGGACCGGCTCGGCTCGGCCATCTTTCAGCGACTTCCCCGAACGTCTTCTTCTCGCTGTCATTTCCCGTCATCAACTTTCCTCCTTTATCTCCGTGACAACAGCCTCAGATTTCTTCGGACTGATGCTGGGTGCCGATAAAATGCGGAACGCTTCTGTTACGGACCGATAAACTGCTTTAAAGTTTTTGTTTCCCCGAGACATGCAGCCATCAGCTGAAGACGACGATGAAGGACGCAGATTTCAGGAGCGATTCGTTTAAGATGTGAAGACGCTTTCCAAAAGTTACGGAGCTTTTTCTTTTCATTCATACTGTCCCTGGAAAATCTGGCTGAAGATTGACGGAGCCGGATGCGGAGATTGGACCGTTTCCACAGCTGTCTGGCTGAAGGTGGTGGTGCGGGTGGGGGTGGCGGGTGGAGGCTGGGGGGAGGGATCAACTCAAGTGTAAAGATGAGAGATGAGCGGCGAGAGGGATGAATCCGAACAGCGGGAGTCTGAGATGGGCGGCGGCTGAGAGATGAAGTGATTTCTCCGTCCCGATTCCAAGCCTTCGTCACGGAAGGACAAGCGGCGAGCAGAAGTTCCTCGCCTTCGAAACTCATGTCCGCAGGAAAGCGAGCGACTCAAATCATGATAACTGACTCATTCACATTCGGGCGGTTAGTTTGACGGCGCTGGCTGGCAGCTGCTCACAGGTAATGTCCCTCTCGTGCCTCTGGTCAACCGCCAAACGCAGCAGCTGTCCGTCCAACAACAACCTATAAACCCCCCGTCTCCTCTTCATCAACTGTAATATGCCACCAAATGGGGGGTGGCTAATGTCAGACCAAGGTCACCCCCTCGCCGCAACCACTTCCCCTCAATGACTGCTGGGTAATTGTCTCGCAGTTTCGAAGCTCGTGAATATGAAATATTTGAATTCTCGCGGCGAGAGGAGGAGCCTGTTACGTTTTGGAGGGGATCCAAATAAACGGGGTGGGTTTTATTGGAACTCTTCTTTCATATTACAGTCGAGGTTATTCTTGTCAACGCTTCTTCTCAAACAAGCATGAAGTCCCTCACAGAGGAAACGGATGATGGATGATGGATTTTGATGTGACCTATTTGGATAAAGGGGCGGAGTCAAGTTTTGATTTTTATTTTTATCCACTTATTCGATTATTGTGGGGAAAAAAGTTTTGGGGTTTTTACATTTAATTCATTTGATGGTTTTTAGAATAAACTCAGTTGGTCAATCCTTCAGTTTTGTATTGCATCTGAATAAAGGGGCGGAGCTAAGAATTCTTTTTTTTTTTTACATTTTAAGAAAAACATTTTTTGGATCCATTCTGTTGACCATCAATCAATTTTTATTAAAATTGGTCAAACGGTTCGACGTGTGACAGGAGGAACTCCAAATAAAGGGGCGGAGCCAAGCTTTTTTCTTTTGACCTTGTTTAACATTACAGAACAAGATTTAGTTACAGTTTAAAATACCTGGTACGGATCCGAATAAAAGTCCTTTTTATAAAAGTGTTTTGCTCTCAGTTCACATTTTACTCACCAGGGGGAGCTACTGTTTAATTTAAGGCATCTGGACCACAGGTCGGTCAGACGTCTCTCCTCGAACCCGCTTCTTTGACTCACTGAGGTTCGAGTCCAGCAGCTCTTCCTCTGACGGATGTTTGCATAATCAAAACGCCGTTTTACGGCGTCACGTCGGTATCGTTGCGGGAGACACGTCTCCGATCCTCCGCCGTCTACAAAAGTTCTGGGAGGATTGTCACAGAGCAGATTCGTTTTGCACAAAAGGGGGGGCGGGGGGGTTTCAGTGGGGGGGGGGTTTCTGTGCATAATGCAGAACGCATGTATTTTTGACGGGGGCTGTTCTCTGTTGCTGAAATTCCCAGCAGCCACTGCCAGCAGTCCTCGCCGGTGGAATATGGATGGAACATCACTTCCAGAACACAAAACCAATCCTATAGATGGAAGAGGGAAAGGTTGTCACCTTCACCTTGTGTGTTTGTCATTTGCCCAGCGTCGGCTCATTAAATTCACATTAGGCGTCTCTGAGGGACCCGCGGGTGCTGTTAGTGCACCTAAAGCCGGGCGGCAGTGAGAAGAATCACAACTTCCTGCTCTCCTCTACGGGGGGAAACGCACATCAGAGCCGCGACGCAGCACTTTGGATCCCGACACCGACTCATTACGGCCTCCCATCCCTTTTTCCTCCTCCCTTCTTCTCCTGGCTTGATAATGGAGAGCCGGGCCACCGGAGAGACGCCGGCCGTGTCCATTTGTCCGTCCCCTGGAGGGCGGAGCTGGATCCGAGTCAAAGTTTGAGATCGCTGCCGCTGAGATGGCATTAAGTCCCGTCTCCTGGGTCAGCGCCGTGAATCATTTATTAGCGGGAACCTGCGATGGCCGTTTCAAATGTCAAATCGAGTTAGAGCCACGTCTCTGGATTATTCAGGCGGTCCTGGTGGCACTTTGGTCGGACATGAGTGCTTACATGCAGAAAGCCCGTGAAGGTTCTCCACGGTGCGTGAGACAAGACGGAACGGTAGCAGCAGTACAATAAATGCGAGGTTAGGGTTAGAACCTTATTTGTGTGACATAACGGGTCGCAGATCCAGGCCCCGTTGTGCCGTTCACATTCTTTTGGCTCATGAAAAGTTGGCTTCTTCCGTCGTTTGCATCGATTCTCCTGTCCGATGATGCAAATTTGCAAAAATCTGCATCAGGTTTCATTTTTTCTGTAGTTTCAGATTTTTGAAGTTTCAGATTCCCGATAGTTTCAGCTTCAGATTCTATTTACGATCTGTTTCTCTGCACTTTCAGATTCTTTGTAGTTTCCATTTGTCTGTAGTTTTTGTGCGGTTTCAGATTGTGTGCATTTTATGTTTTTATCTTAGTTTGAGATTTACGTCAGATTCTCTGTAGTTTTAGTTCTGTCTAGTCTCTGATTCTTCATTGTTCCAGATTTTCAGTTATTTCAGTTTCTGTAATTTCCATTTGTCTGTAGTTTCAATTTTTTATTATTATTTTTTCTGTGGGGTTTCAGTTTCTCTGTATTTTCAATTCTCAGTTGTTTCAGTTTCTTTGTGGCTTTAGTTTAAGATTTTCTATAGTTTCTGTTTTGTTTAGAGTTTATAGTTTCGGTTGCCTCTCGGTTCAATGAAAGCAACAAAGATGGAAGTAATTCAGGTTTGTCTCAAACGTCACGTTATTTTATTTCCATCGTTTAATAAACGTTTAGTTTTACAAAAACATCAAACTTTAACTCTAGAGCTTTCATCTGTTTGGCTCCGGAGAGGAAGAAGGGAGGAAGAGTTCATCAGGGCTCCACTCAGAATCTCCAACCACAACCAGGACCAGGAAGAAAAGAAAAGACTCCGCCCGGGTGGATGTCCATGTTGAACGAACCTAAGGCACCTTTTCTGTCCTTCAACGAGACGTGCAGGTTTGTGTATTTTTGCTCCGCCCACTCAGTTTAAAGAGATTATCGTAACCTTATTCAGACGACTAAATGCAGCGTCAATAAAAGCCGCATAATATATTCAACCCCCACCCCCACCCCCTCCACCCGCCTCTGTGGGACGGAGGTCGCTCACGGAGACAAATGCCGCCCAGCGCCATCGCTAAGTGCATTTTTTTGGTCATCGAATCTGAGGGTCATCATGATCACATAATGTGCTCCGGGGGCCCAAACACATTTATACCCAACAAAAACTCTTTTCGTGCTTCAACAGGAAACCTCGCGTTCGCACGACACTTAACCGCCAGCGGCTGGAATCTGATTAATGCTTAAAGCAATTACTGCTTCCCCCAATTAGTGGGCATTACCAGGTTAAGAGCTCTAATGTATCTCCCTCGCATTTCTTTTCTTGAAGTATCGGCGGAGGTTCGGCCACGGTCTGAGCTCGGGGGCCCGACGTCACGACCCCCCCCCCCCCCCCTTCCCTCTTTCAAGGGATGCCGGCGTGATTCTGGGCCCCGATGTTTGCGATCAAAGGTCCTAATTAAGAAACAGGGAGCGCCGCGTGGAGCGCAGACACATCACTCAGCTCCTCGGCCATCACGCCGGCCCATAATGCCCTGTGCGGTCTCAATTACACTTCCCGTGATGTGGAATAACAGCATTACAGCGAGGCAAGACATGCATTCATATACTGGTAATGAAATAAAGGCCCAATCCAGAGCCGACCTGAGTGATCCCCGGCTCGTTCGTTCGGACGGACGGGCGACAAGCGCCGACCTCCCGCTACATTCTTAAAGAGACAGGAGTCCAAAGGTCAGCGGAGACGGCGATGCCCCGAGGCGGAAGTCAGACGTTACGTGTCTGAGGGGGAAAATGTTAAACGCTCCGGTACTTCCCTTCATACGTAGAACAGTACAGAACCAGAACCCGACTCACTATAACCCAAATGCTGCTTTCTGTGTTTGTGACGCAAGTCAAAGAAACATCGTAAAATGTTCAGAACTCGCGGGATGGACTGGAATAATGCTGAATCTGTGTTTACTCGCATCCTTTGAATCACCGGGGGGGGGGGAGTTCACCATTGATGCCCGGTTGTTATAAAAGCTGCGGAAGAACTGTCATCTGTGGGAGGTTAACCCCGACATCATCGGCCATCCCTCGCCGGCTGAGTTGAATCCACAGGGTGAGGACCTCGCCGTTTTACCTCTCAATGGTTTCACGAGTCTGGACTTTTACGTTTACTTTTCTTTCACGGCGAAGTTTCATGCTCTTCTGCTTTTTCTGAGGCTAAATGAGAAGTACGATCCTCCATTTATCGCAATTTGATCTCTTTCCCTTCTTCCTAGGGGGGGCAGTAGAGAGCGAAGGAAATACTCAGTCCATCGCCCCGGGAACTGACGAGGTCCGGTTGCTGTAATGTTTGCAGTCAGACCCACAAGAACCCAAAACTTTCCGTTTTTGCGGTTACGCCGCAACCATTCCACGCTAACGCGACAGCAGTCATGAGGAACAAATGTGCAAATATTTCTATTCCCGACAATAGAAATAAACAATTTCTTTGTTCTTTCTCCTGATTTTTGCTTCATGATTAATAAAGTTGTTTTTCTATAATTGTTTTTAAAAGGTAAAAACACAGAAAATTGTCTTTAGAGCCAGTTTTTGATTTGGACATTAAACGTTACCGCACAATAAAACTACAATTTAGTTATAAATAAATGTTTCTAAGTTGACAATTCTTATTTTCAGATGATTAGACACTAATATAAAAAAATATTTTCCATTTATGTAAAGATTTACTCCTAATATTATCTTACCAAACCTTTTGATGAAACTTTATATTCAATTCCATAATTAGCTCCTTCAGATACCTGCAGGCGGTCATAATGTATTGGGTCGCGGTAGCAGAGACTCAGTACCGCCGCCGGTATCAGCCGGGTAGATCCACTCCAAAACACAAATCCCCCTTCGTGGGGTTTAGCCCCGACTGTCCTTGACGTCAATCATCAATCCCAGAGACAGAGTGATGCATCATGGGTCGTGAATCCGCTTCCATTTGTTTGTGGTCGCTCTGGCGGCGAGGAGAGGTCAGACAGACGGCGCGTCGTCTCCGACCCCATCCCACCCTCAAAGACCATCTACCTGCGTGGGCTCCCAGCCCTACGGTCCGCTCCCTGGATGGAGGGGCTGCCAATGTGGTTCTTCTCAGCGTGGCGTGAGGATGCTAATGGACCGGGGTCCGGGCTAGATTGGTTATTTCAGTCGTCGCTCAGCCATTAATGTTTCATTAATGCGCCGTCCTACTGCTCGCCGGCGCCGCGGCCCGCCGGCTGATGAATGCTGCCGGCTGCAAAGGCGGCGATCTCTCAAGGTGGATGGGGGGGGGGGCTCTCTACGTGTGTGCCACTGATCTGTGTTCGACGCTAACGTCGTGGCGTGCAGGACGGGTTCCACGCGTTATTCCGCGGGTCGCATAGCGGAGACGTAATCAAACGTACGTTTTTTTTTTCTCTCTCTCTCTCATATCTGGGGTCCGGTTGCAGTGTTGGCGCCGTTTTCCAGGAATCACTTCAACAACTCCAGCAACAGCTCTCAGCCCATCTGGGGGGTCCCACGGGCTTCCCAGGAAAGATGAGATATGTGATCCCTCTGGAGAGCTGGGGGGCTACCCCGGGGTCTCCTCCTACGTTGAAGGACGTGTCTTCCTTCAGAGGGAGGGATCCTAATCATGATGCTCGAACCTCCTCAGCTGGTTCCCTTACACATGAGGAATCCACTCAGAGCTCCTCGCCTGAGCCCCCCCCCCCCACACACACACACACACACACACACACACACACACACACACACACACACACACACACACAGAAGCTCATTTTAACCATTTGTATCTCATTATTTCAGTCCTGACCCAGAGTTCATATCATCAACAGCCTCAGCTCTCCCCAGCATGACGGACCAGCACCAGACAACCGGTCCGTCCGATCACTGGTTCCCCGGGTCACAACCAGGACCACGTTCCCGCGTTCCCGTTCTGCATTCATATTTTTTTCAAAAATTCACTCTGGAATTTCTGTTGATTTTGGCATAGTGTGCTGCTGGTGAGAGCTAAGGGGGTCAACTTCCTGCTTCTGAGGATGTTCTGTTGGAGTGATGAAGCGGTTGAACACAGTTGGTACTGATCTGGTCCGGTTGGGTCTAAAGTCCAGTAGGAACCACCTATTAACGCAGGTACAACAACAACAACAACATGTGGTTGTTGTTTTAACCTCTGACCTCCATCAAATTAGCTCCCGATCCTGCTGATCCAGGAATCCGGACTTTACGCTCCACCCGTGCCGTTCCTGTTTTACAAACGCAGAACGGCGGCAGCGTAAATCACTCGGTTCTGTTCTGCTGAGGCCCGGATCCGACGGCGAGGCGCGCGCCTGATAATGAACAGCGTGTCGGCGAACGCGCGACGAGCTCCACCCGACAAGTTTAACACAATATTCTAATTAGACATCTATGTTTATTTAATGCGTCCTGAGCAAATTAGTTGTATAAAATTATGACTAATTAAGTGCGGTGTTAATAAGTGGAGAGAAATGGCGCCTGCCGCAGCGAGCGGGCGAGCGAGCCACGTAGGTAATCATCGTATCTGTGTCACTCATTAAGCGTTTTGATCATCAGGACATGACATATGATAATCCGCGCCCTCATCTGCATACGCATACATTACATCTGGAAGGAAAAGCAAGAGCCTCCTCACACACCTTCGCCCGCCGCCGCCGCCGCCGCCGCCGCGTTTCCACGCTGGCGTTTAAAATATACATTTTGCGAGGAATTATTATGGTTTTTGAAGAGCGAGAAAAGAAATTAAATATGCTTCTGATGGAACATTAATGGCGATATTAATATTTGATCGGATGGGAAATGCAAATTTTGAAGCTCGTGTGCTACCGTTTCTTCTTCTCCTTCTTCTTCTTCTTCTTCATCTTTTAATATGTAATTAAATCCATACGCACGTTTCATGGAGCTCTTGTTTTTTTTTGTTTGCTGGCCGTAAAGAATTCTCCAAAAACAAAAATACGAAACAATTTTCCTCCATAATGTCTGGAATCTTGAATTTGAGGCTTGAATCTAAAAACACCTTCAGATTTGACGTTAATGACGTACGACGTATCTTCTAGGGCTTTCACGCCCGATTTACGATGTTTTTATGTGCGGCGAGGAACATAGAAAAACAAACGACGCGATATAAAATGTTATTTGACGCAGCGGGAGTTATCGCCCTAAAACTCAAATTGGAAAATTTATAAGATGTCAATCATCTTTAACGACAAAATTTCATTGAGTTTGAACAAATTTCCCGATAATTTTTTTCGCTTTTTTTTTCTTTCAAAGTGTCGGTGATGTTGATTGATGTAAAAATGAATTTGGATTTAAATGTCCCCCTAGTGTCTGAAATATAGAACCAAACCTTCCCAAAACAAATCCACTTCTTCCTCACACTAAGGTCTATGTGGGTAGAAAGTTTGAAAATGATCCATGACGCGGTTCTGGAGTTATCGCGTTAGCAGGAAGCGGCGGGGGCCGCCTTGATGACGATTCCGTAATAACCCGACTTTAGTCGGTTCTGGTAATTTGTCCAAATGTCCTCCTCGTGTTTTTTCATCCATTCATCTCCCAACGTCTGAAAATCATATAGGAGAACCGGTTCCGGTCGGCGTGGATGTTGTCGTCTTTATTCGTCAACCCCGACGCGATCCGGCGGTGGAGAAGATCGGATCGTCCTGCAGGAATGTTTCTGGCATGGATAGATCAAACCCATGAACCAAAAGTGACGTGCAATTTGTCAGAACTTCTGCAAACAGCAGGTAACATTTGGGACTCAATGACAAAAAGACAAACTATTGGCAGAACCTTAAAAACCCATTTGCTGTTTCTGGACCAGTGAAGATGAAGGTGGGCTGTTTGGTTAAAAAAAAGCCCGCGTGGCGCCGGAGTGATGAATATCCAGCTTTATGGGATGTGTGTGTGATATATGACATGGGTTGATAATCGACACTTAGTCCTGCCATATGGTTGGACCCGCCTGCCAAGGTACAAGGACTCAAAACACGGAGGTAAGCTCCGGGGGGGCGGCGGCGGCGGCGGCGGCAGCGGCGGCGGCGGCGGCGCTTCCAAGCGAGCGGCTGCGATTTAAAATAATGACCCCAGCGGATCCTGAATGGTTTTCAAGGACAGCAGAGATGTTTGGTTCCAAAGAAGAGAGAAGGAAAACAAAGGGACGGCACAAAGACGTGACGGAGGAAAGTTTGGTCCGTAAACGGGATTAAAGAAAAACGGGAATTCCGGGATAAAGACTGAAAAAAAAAAACGTTTTTTTTTTTTCCCCCGACGAGGAAAAGATCCTGAAACCTTTCACCTCCTCTCTGCCTCTTCTTCACCTCCTCCCCCCTCCTGAAGGTGCCGCTCGTCATAGAGGGCGCTTCTTAAAGCACAGGGAGGGGAGGGGGGGGCCTAACTCCCCTCGCTGTTGTCGACCTGAGGAGCCGTAATGACATCATCTTTCATCATCATCGTCGCCAACCGTGTCCCTCCAAACACTTTTTTTTTCCAGCTTTACCCAAATGTGACGGCCATGCCAGACCCGATGATGAAATAAACAAAGGAAGCCACCAGTTGGAGACCGGTTCCCTTGAAGACGCCGGACGCGGCGTCTCTTGGCGGGGGAAGGTAAACAACACGACGCCGCCGCTGCCAACCTCAGGCCCCCTAGGCAGACGCGTCCTCTCTTAAGGCGGCCGGCGGCGAGGTTCAATCTCAGCAATTTCCCCAATTTTTTGTTTATCTTTGTGCCCCTGTTTCGTTCCCCCCGCCTCGTGATGTTCTCAAGATGTTGCCGCTGGCGCTGACGGGGAGCCGGATTCATCTCTGCTGGCGTACGACTCAAATAATTACCAGTGTCTGACGAAGACCAATAAACAGTCGATCAGGAGGAGGGAGCCTTCCAGGAAATACACGCCAGAATCTCATCCTACTCCTGGGTGGAGGAGGTGGAGGAGGTGGAGGAGGGAGGGGGGTTAGATAGACTGAATGGATTTCAGATGGACAGGAAGTGTAGGCTTTGAAACTTCTGTAATTCCAGGTGGCCAGGGAGTGTTTTGGCAGGACGACCTGCGCGAGGCCCGAACATCGCCAAGACCGCGGGACCTGGAGTAGGTGGAATGTTAATCATGGCGAGCGGAGAACATGTGCGACAAAGGGAAGGGATGGAAAACACATGTCCCATTTCACACTTATTTACCTCCGACTGCCAGATTAAAGGGAGAGGAGGCGGGGGGGAGGGGCGGCGGCAAAGGTGGAAGCCTTTCAAAGTCGGCCTTTTGATGAAGACGCCAACTCTTTGATAGCGTTTCAAACGTTCTGGGGAGGAAGAAGGAGGAAAAAGTCTCGGTGGGATCGAAAAAGGGAGTCCAGCCTCAACGGCGCGGCGGACAAAGAGCTTTGTGTGAAGACGAGGAGGAGGAGGAGTGAGACTTCACAGGAATACCGGGAAGATTATTCACGTTCGCCGGTTGAAGGTTCGTCTCTGAGGATCGTCTCCTTTTACGAGATGATTGAACACATCGTGTTTGCCGATGAAGTTTAACCGCGTCGTTTAACTGCGCCGTTTAACTGCGTGCTTTAATTTGGTTATTCCTTTTGATCCGCGGCGATCGCCATAACATTATAACCATCGGCCTTATATGGTGGCCCCACCCCAAATCCAGCTGCGACACTTGTTTTTCGGTGGGTCTGGACAGAAACGGGTCGGGTCGGGTGGGCGTGTCTCTGGGACAAGGTCAAACACATTTTAGAACATTAAGAAATAGTGTTTTTGGGGGGAATGTTAAATTTATTCTCATAAATCAGAGTTGAATTCCGACTTTTATTGCATAATTCTGACTTTGATCTCATAATTCTGACTTTTAAATCATAATTTTGACTTTTATCGCAAAATTCTGACTATATTCTTGGAATTCTGACTTCAAATCATAATTCTGACTATATTCTCGTAATTCTGACTTTAATTTCGTAATTCTGACTTTATATTCATAATTCTGACTTTAATCTCGTAATTCTGACTTTAATCTCATAATTCTGACTTTATATTCATAATTCTAACTTTATATTCATAATTCTAACTTTAATCCATAATTCTGAATATATTCTCATAATTCTGATTTAAATCTTATAATTCTGACTTTATTCTCATAATTCTGTGAAAGACACCAAAGTCACGTTTCCGTACATTTGCGCTTTGTTTTACACTTGCGAGTGAAAACTATGATCCAAAGTGACTTCAGAGTCCGATCGTATTATTAAAGCAGCAAAAGGTTAAAATATGTACAATTACTCCCCCTGGTGGACGTTGGTGGTATTTTGCAGGCAAAATCCCTCAGTGGATTCAAAATCTCATTTTAGGTAGATTTTGGGTCCATGCTTTGCTATTTTAAGTTTATTTTAGGTAGTTAATTCTTAGGATTATCTTAGATTAACCATCATGCAGAACCTCAGGAAAAAAATAAACCCTCTCAAATCCAAACTCTGTTTCTCTGCCAGGGAGTTGACCGCCGTCACCACAAGACTACCATGTTTGAGAAGATTTCTTTTTTGAATGAATGATCGACAGAAAATGTTCCGATAAATCACATTTCTTGTGTAAAAGCCCCTCGTCCTTCCAATAATTGTTGTCACCTTCATGGTTTACAGTCACGGTTTTGTTTTTAAAACCCTTTTAAGGTTCTGCTCAACGGTTGGTTCAGAACATTTTGAGCCACTATCTTTTATTAAATATGTCGCTGAACCTGTTTATAATCACTCACTCACCAGTGTATCCATGGTAACGCCCCCCCCTACCTGAAAGAACTACTCACCCCACTGACCTCAACACGATCCCTCCGTTCTACCCACTCATACCTCCTCCTCCTTACCCGGACTAAGCTCAGCACCACGGGTGATCGGGCCTTCTGTTCTTACCATCTTAGGGCTCCACAGATGACTGACACATTTAAAAAAGGACTTAAAACTTTCCTTTTTAGCAGAACCTATAACTTTTAATTATCATTGCTGCTTTTTGGTCAGGTTTTTATATAGTTAGTATTTTAATTTTTATTGATGCTTTTATCTGCTTTTGCTTTGTAGAACTTTGAGATTTGATCCAAATGTAAAGTGCACTATAAATTAAATGTATTATTATTATTATTATTATTATTATAGGACCTGTATGCTAAACTGTAAGGGGCCAAGGATGGAGCCCTGGGGGACACCAAAGGTCAAGTGGGCCACCAGGGAGGAGGCGGGACTATTCAGAAAGTTCTATTTGATTAAAGCATTTTTAAAATGTTTTCTTTTTAGCATATAAGGAGATATTAGACAGAATGATGTCACTTCATCAAATCGTTTCCCAAAAACATTAGAGCTAATCTAATCTCTTAAAAACGTCCGTTTTCCATGTTATTCAGGTTGTTTTTTTCACCAGTGTATAAAAACACGCCTGACCAAACAATTTGTCGATTTAATGGCAAATTTAAAGCGTCTAAGATATTCAACCAATAAATGAAATGAAATATTATAATAATTTACTCTCTCTCTCTCTCTTGGTTTCTCTCTCTCTCTCGGTCTCTCTCTCTCGGTCTCTCTCTCTTGGTCCTCTCTCTCGGTCTCTCTCTCTCTCTTGGTCTCTCTCTCTCTCTTGGTCTCTCTCTCTCTCTTGGTCTCTCTCTCTCTCTCGGTCTCTCTCTCTTGGTCCTCTCTCTCGGTCTCTCTCTCTCTCTTGGTCTCTCTCTCTCTCTTGGTCTCTCTCTCTCTCTTGGTCTCTCTCTCTCTCTCGGTCTCTCTCTCTCTTGGTCCTCTCTCTCGGTCTCTCTCTCTCTTGGTCTCTCTCTCTCTCGGTCTCTCTCTCTCGGTCTCTCTCTCTTGGTCCTCTCTCTCAGTCTCTCTCTCTCTCTTGGTCTCTCTCTCTCTCTCGGTCTCTCTCTCTTGGTCCTCTCTCTCTGTCTCTCTCTCTCTTGGTCTCTCTCTCTCTCGGTCTCTCTCTCGGTCTCTCTCTCTCTCTCTGTCTCTCTCTCTCGGTCTCTCTCCCTTGGTCCTCTCTCTCGGTCTCTCTCGGTCTCTCTCTCTCTCTCTCTGTCTCTCTCTCTCTCGTTCTCTCTCTCTCGGTCTCTCTCTCTCTCGTTCTCTCTCTCTCGGTCTCTCTCTCTCGGTCTCTCTCTCGGTCTCTCTCGGTCGCTCTCGGTCTCTCTCTCTCGGTCTCTCTCTCTCTCTCTTGGTCTCTCTCTCACGGTCTCTCTCTCTCTCTCTTGGTCTCTCTCTCTCGGTCTCTCTCTCTGTCTGTCTCTCTCTCTCGGTCTCCCTCTCTCGGTCTCTCTCTCTTGGTCTCTCTCTCAGTCTTTCTCTCTCTCTCTCTCGGTCTCTCTCTCGGTCTCTCTCTCTCTCTGGGTCTCTCTCTTTCTTGGTGAGGACGTTCGAGAGTGTCAGTCGGCCCCTCACCCACTCATGAACCCACCCAGTGGAGACTCTGCAAGAAGAACACAGCTCCATTTTTTGATCTGATACAGGGGAGGTGGTGGTGGTGGTGGTGGTGGTGGTGGGGGGGTCACACGCTGTACCCCCGCTCCGAGCAAACCGTTAAAATCCCAGAATGCGACTGGAGTTGAAAAGTTTTCAGCCGTAATGGCGGCTGTTGGGAGATAAGTGTAACGTTTCATTTGTCGGCGGTGTCACGCGCTCCGGCTTCTTTGAAGTGGCAAATTAATGACGAGTGAGAACAGTCGCCGCCTCCGCCGAGAGGATGACCCCTCTCCTAATGGCTGCGTGGCGCAGCGAGCGACTCGTCTGTTGGCCCCATCTAATTATGTGAATCCAGCAGTTTGAGAAAGTGTCTCAAGGCTGTTTAGGAATAAAAGGGACATTTAAATGCAGAGCACTTTGGAAATTACAGATCCTTCAAAAATACTTTCCACAGACGTTTCCTTTCGTCCCACTTCTGCTTCCTCCTCTTGTTAATTCTCTGCCGCTCTCGCATCACGCTACCGGTACCGGCGGTCCGGCTAGGAAGAACGTCATTCACGCCGGGGAACAATGCGGCTCCTGTCCGATAAACGCACGACTTCAGTGCGACGTTCAGGGGGGGGTCCGTTATATACAATGTCCAAATTCTGAGCGTTTGGAGTCAGTGATCGAAGACGGCGCTGATAAGTCCATCAAATCTGTCAAGAGATACAGGAAATACTTCCATCTTTAAAAGAAAAGTATATCTATGACCCTGTCGGGACCTTTTTGATTCACAAATAAAAGAATTTAAGGTGTTTTCTGTTACTTGATCTCATCCAATATATCCTTAATATTAGCATTATAGCATTAGCCTTATATTATATACATTATATAGCATTATATTATTATTATCATTATTAATATGAAAATTCAAAATTTTCATTCAAAGAAAATGATTTTATTCTGCTTTATGCTGCTGTCAGGACCTTTTTAATGAAAAAACACAAGCCTTTAAGATCCGTTCTGTTACTCTGAGCCGTAATTACCATCAAATATATCAACGATGTGAAATAAATGAAATATTTCCATCTCGCTCATTCAAAATAAATTGCTTTTATAACCCTGTCGGGACCTTTTAACCAGCAAATAAAAGCCTTTACGATCCGTTCCGTTACCCTTTACAGTCACTTCCTGCTCCGGAGCCGATTCTTCCTCAAATATTCATAAAACCTTTTGATTTATTGTAAAAAACAAAACGACTAATAACTATTTTATTCGACGTACATTATTTCCATTTGTAGCGTCGCACGTTTTCAGTGTAATAAAGTCGTTTTTATTGGTGCTGGAGGTCCAAGTTTCCTCTTGGTGGACCAGGAAGAAGTGGACCGTACCAAGAGGCTGCCACCTGAGAGGGGGAGTTTGAGTTATTTAAGTTATTTAACACATTTCCTCAGACTTATGTTTGGTATTTAAATAAGTAAGATTATTATGTTATTCAAAAAAACAACAATCTTTTTGTTTTTGGGTTTTTTTAGTCTGGAATTAATGTTCTTATGTTTAATTTTGCTCCTTTATTCATTCATTTGGTCCGATCCGCCACTTTAAATACATTTTCTTTGATGAAGACTGAATTTAGTTTATTTTGACGGAACTTTTACCGTTTATTTCGTACATTTATCTTATTTTTTGGGGTAAATAAAGTCCTATTCATTATTTATTATGACATCATCATCATCGTCGCTAAGGTGCCCGTCACAAAGATTGCGTTGCCACTGAGGAGGAGGCATTAAAGGTGGTTATTGAAAAACACTTTTTATTTTGCGATGTAAAACGTGACGATTTACGAAAGTAAAAACTAAATGAATTATGTAACTTTGTAAAACCGAAAAAAAAAGTCTGAGGGTCAAATCTGGGTTTTTTTTCTAAAAAACGCAAATGTTTCACGTAAAAAAGATTCAACTTATCTAATTAAAACGGAATATTTTCCACGAAATACGGAAATTCATCATGAAATATTTTTCTGATTTTCTCATTTGTCGGATTTTTTTTTTTGGTGTCTTTGATATTCAAGTTTTAAAAAAAAATGCCGTAAAGAAATAGAATATACGATCGTATAAATTCTCAGTATTTCTTTCTTCAGGAAACATTAAAGGTTTAATGTCATTTTATGTATTTTTTTAATGTATTTATGTATTTTTGTCTTGTTTTTTTTAAAGTGTCTGTTGCTGTTTTTAACAAACACACTGTAAAGTAACTATATCAATAATTATATTATTACTAAAATGACTAAATAGTAGTAAGTGAAACAAGGAAAATTAATTATATGCATAAATAATAGTTCTGTCAAAATGTGCTGAATGTGCGTTTTTTACCGAATAAAGAAACTTGAACGACTTCCTGTTTGTAAAATGTGGCGCCTCTGATTCAAAAATAAACCCCAAACCTTGCATATTAATTATCTGCATATTCCGCGTCCATTATCGCGATCTAATAAAAGCGTGAATAAATCCCGGCGCTCCGTCTGCCTGCTGAAAATCTCCCGTTGTCACACGAATGGCGAGGCGAACCTGAACATCTTGGATTTGAAAGCCTCGCTTCTTCCTCCCTCCTGCTTCAGTTTACCTAATTATTATCTGATTGCTCGTTTTGGGCGCCGTGGATGCATCTGTCGGCGGCGGCGGCGGCCTTCCAGCGCGTTGGTTCTGTCGGCCGCCTCGCTCAGATTAACCCGATTGGTTTAGAGAAGCCTGCAAACGGGCGAGTCTCTCTCTCTCTCTCTCTCCCTCTCTCTCCTCCTCGTTCCACCGCCGTATGTAGAACATCACAAAGTAGGAAAAAAAAACCCCTCCTTTTTCATTAAACTCACCCCCGAGCCCCCCTGAGCCCCCTCGCCTGGAGCCGCCGTCCCCTGCGGATGCACACCCCGCTTCCCTTCTCTTACCGGCTATGATGTGTGGATGAAGGCTCTTTTCCCGCGCCGTAATGACTGTACGGCGAGATTTTCGAGGGCCCGCTCATGACAATCCCATTTTGGGTGTAATTTCATGCTTGTCTTCTTGAATGAAGATATCGGCGGCTGTGAAGCAGGAGGTCAGAGTCTCCCTGCTCCCTTTTCTGGATTGTTCCGGAGTATGTTTCCCTTCACTTGATGAAAAGTAATTCATCATTTACACTCCTGAATTCTGCCACCTCCTCCCTCCTCCTCCACCTCCTCCACCCCCCTCACCATGTCTCTCTTTTTCACTAGCAACTTTCCTCGCCCCCCCCTCCCCTTCAGATTCCCCCTGTGGTGCCGTCCAGAGATAGATCGGTCCAGTACGACGGCGGGTCAGCCATCCCTGAGAACAGGTTAGCCCTCCCAGGCCTCGGCGCCGGCCTCCACCCCTGATGGAGTCTGTCACCTCTCTACCTCTGGACGTCAGACCCTGTCAGCGCCGACATCCTTCAGTATCCCCAAAGTGGCTCTGACACCCAGCGGGGCATGTGAGCTTAAAATTGATTCCCCCCCCCCCTCACTCGTATGTGGGTTTTTCTTTTAGTCCAGATCTACCAGGTTCCCTTAAGGGAAGTCCACCGCTGGAAGCCCTCGACCAATCAGGAGGCAGCAGCCGTGTAAGAGACACCTAGGGAAAGTTTCCTGGAGGGCAAAGGTCTCCAACACATGGAGGAGGAGGAGGAGGAGGAGGAGGAGGAGGAGGAGGAGGGTTGACGAAGCTGTTGCTAAGAGACCGGTGGGGTTTTTCCTTTCCCTGCGTGGTTACCAGACGGCTCCCCCCACAGAGAAATAATTAACACCCACAAACTCACTCACTCATATCACCCCTAACTCTTCCTCGTGCCCCCCGGACCCTCAGGAGCTGCTGAAGACGCGGTGGTGTGAACGCCCGGCCAGTAGAGGGCAGCATACCTGCTCAACCCGAACGCCGCTGAGTAGCAGCTCTGGCCGGTTTGCTAACGGCGTGAGGAACCCTTCAGTGTGAGGAAGAACTGGACTGATTTTTGAAAAGGTTGTTTCAAATCTGGTCCAAGGAGGTCGTACTTATAAGTATCCTAATTACTCAGGTAGTTCACTCTTTACTCGTTAGGTGGCGCCTTTTCACCAAAAACAGGCAGGAGTTCAATCAGGGGGTTTGCTTGTACAACACAGGGGACTGGGGGCTTTTCGGGGATAGACCCTCGTTGTCGGGGACTAGGACTAGTTTGGTACGTATTCCTGCTCACTTTTAGAGAGTTTAGGGTTAATGATGAAACGGGACGGCGCCGCCGGCCAACAATTCACCCAAGACAAAACGGGTTCCGGTCCATCTTATCCTCTGACCCATCCACGCCTCTCAGGTGGTCCGGACCAGGTCTGCTACTTAAAACCTGTCCATGAATGTTTCCAGCTACCCATAATGCCATTGTTGTCCGCCACAAAAGACGACCATCGTTATTTGCAAACGCAAAAACGTCCCTTTGATCGTTTTCATTCCATCACGCCATTCCTGCTCAAACGCCTTTCCTCAAACATGGAGTCTCATCTTCCTTCAGACGCAAATACTCCTTCAATCATGGCGGCACGTATGCGGTTTCCTTCGCATCTCCTCGGCGGAACACGTGTAACGGCGTTCACGTGTGAGCGTGAGCTATGAGCGGGTTTAAAGCGAGCGCCGAGCGCCGGAAGAAGACTCGCGTGACTCCGATTTTTCCCGCCAGCTGGTAACATCTGGCGGGTGTCCAGAGTCCAATCAGCGAGTCTTTGATACCGAGAGGAGATGAGAAACCCTTGAGACCTGAGAGAGACAGAACCTGATCATCCTGTCTCATCAGGGCGCCGGGGCGCCGCCAACCCCCTCGCCGCTGGACGAAACACTAATTCCTGGGTACTTCAGAAAATACAATGAGGTCCGATTGGTATCATCAGAAAATTACACCTACGGCTGAGGCGCCGCATGGAGGCTCCTTCACGGCGGCGGGAGATCGTAGGAGCGGTCCGTTTGTTCGGCGCCCTGATGTCCAGCTGTCAATCACTGCAGGACGAGAAAAGATGACGGATGTTCTCCTCGCCCCACAGGAAGTCAACGAGCTCTGAAGGTTCTGCTGTGGTGTCTGGTACCAAGATGTCAGCAGCAGAACCTTCAAGTCCTTAGAAGTTGTGAGGTGGAGCCTCCACAGAACCGACTTGTTTGTCCATCACATCCCACAGATGCTGGATTGGACTGAGATCTGGAGAATCCGGAGGTCCAATCAGAACCTTATGATTGAAATGGTTGTTGATTATCTCAAGCCACTCCAGAACCACTCCTGCAGCGAGTCAGGGCCCGTCATCGTTCTGGAGGAGGCCACCGCCATCAGGGAATCCTGGTGGCACCACCTCTTCTCCACCCCGACCCGGTCGTCCACATGAGATCCACCATATCAGAAGACCTGGATCTCCTGGTCCACGGTCCAGATCGGCGGTGGACCGGTGAATCGGGGTCTGCATGGTCCCTCGTTAGACATTTCTCCTTCCTTAGACCCCATTGGTAGGCAAGACCAGGACCACCCACTCAAGAACTTTATCAAAGGGAGAGTTTTTTTTTAAATTTAAATAAGACATTTCCATGAGGTCCGAAACATTCGTCCTAATTGTCTTTTATATTAGTTTCAATCTTTTGTAAGAAAACAACTTTATATTTACAAAAAAATTTAAAAATAATAATTATAATTAATATAATAATAAATATTATCATATATTTATTTACACATAATTTAATAAAATTATACAATTAAATCATTATTATTATTATTCTATAGATTTATTTATACTCAAAATTAGCACTAAAAAATGTGTAATATAAATGATTATGATTAATTGTTTAAATTAAAATAATATTATATATGGTATAATATTATAATTGTATGGAAATTTAAAAAAAAATGTATCAATCAATTATAATCATAAAAATGTTATAAAAAAAATGTGTGTGTATATTTTAATGAATTATATATTTTTTAAATAATTTAATATTATATTATATATTACTTTGAAATTAAATAAATCATTTGTAATAATCACATTTAATAGATTATATACTATGAGATTATTATTTTCAGAATGATATCATTCATTTTTATTTATTATGATGAGATATTAGTCCTTCTTCCATAAATTCTGTTTGGGTTCTGGTCTCGTGGGCCGGCTGAGCTCAGAAAACTCTGGATGTTTTCTCGTTGACTCTGTAAAACATACACTTTTACTGAAGGATCTTCTTCTTGATGTTCTTTAACGGTTCTTCGGACCTCAGCTCGGATTTTACTGCTTTTTTTTTTGGATTCCCTCCCAACCTTCTCCACTTGTAATCCAGTGGATTGGTTCCGGACCGGTTCTACCTGTCCCCCATGAGGGTGCAGGTAAATTATCTCGCCCTGCATGATGTCAGGACTTTCACAGTGTCCGGCACCCATTGGTGCCCGACACCCTCTGCATTAGCGCCTCATTTCATACCTTAAACTCTTTACCTTCAGGAGTGTGAAAGCTGGGCGTTATCTCTCCTCCCCCCTCGCTCGCCCCCCTCCCTCACCTCGGCCTCTGAATGGACCGGGCTGAACACTCCGGGTTTTTTCTCCGGTCCTTCAAATGAGATTTGACCAGAGTCATATTCTGATAAAAATGGTCCCGGACCCTCCAGTTCATGTCGACGTGGTTTTCAGGTGCGGCACCTTCTTCATCCTCTTAGTGGATGAAGAAGGTGCCCCGCCCTCCCGGCTTGTGGATTTAACGCCTCTGAGGTGAGCCCCCCCCTCCCAACCAGAGACCTGAACCTTTAAACATGTTCCTGTCTGATATCCACAACCTGCCTTGTGTTTGGTTTCCACCAGATGGAACTGGACCCTCGTCTTTAAACGGGTCAACTTTTACACTCATCAGTCCAGAGAACATTCTCCCAGAACCTCTGAGGGTCATCAAAGTGGGTTGTGGGTAAATTCCGACCAGCCTTAATGTTCTTCTGGGTCAGCAGTAGCTTTTCTCCTCACCACTCTTCCAGTATCTTTGGAATAGTGGAGCCATGACCTCTGACCTTTGATGGGCGGAGCTTTACTGTAAAGTATAAACTTCTGCTGATTCGACATATTTGTTGCCTTTGAACTAACAACGGCGTCACGGTGACACGGGCGCCACTTCTGGATCTTCTCCAACTGTCTCACTTCAGCCTTATCATTCACCCCCCCAACCCCCCAACCCCCCAACTCCCCCCCTCCCTGACGGGTGAGGTGAGGGGAGATGAGGAGGAGGAGGAGGACATGCCAACGATACGCAGATCCTCGTGGGACGACATGTGAACCCGTTCGCCGCTGATGAACCTGATATCTTTAATTGGGGTGGTCCACTTCCAACCCCCCCCCCACCTCCTCCCACCACACTTTTTGGATCCACTCCTCCTTCTTGTCATCTCTAGCAGAACCATGACTGTAGGCGGGAGGGGGGCAGAGGGTGGGGGGGTGGGGGGGAGAACAAGATCCCCCCACAAAACAGAGATAAAGAAAAAATGTAATACTTCCACATTTTCCAGTGCTCCTTTCATCATTATTCAAAAATGAGTTTTTAATGCAATGAGTCGCTCCAATCATGTTAAGGTCTGCATGATTCAGATAGTATCATAATTACAATTAGATTACATTACCGCAATCAGAGCAAGGGGGATCGTTAAGAGAAGGAATATAAATTGCTTTAGTTTTACAAGTACTGAGCAAGCAGAAATTTGAATTAATCTCCACTTAAACATCTCCCCCCACACACACACACACACACACACACACACACACACACACACACACACCCTCCCTCACAGAACTGCAAAGCATGCTGGTTTCTTTCAGGCCATCAATACAAATTAAGGGAGAAGTATGATTTTTAAATTTTTTACTTTTTTTTTCGTTCCTCCATCCGAGGACTTCTTAAGATTTGAAGTTTCACGGAGAGAAAGTGTTGGTTTCACGCCGCCGCCGCCGCGCTTTGAAACTTTCTCAAAACACACGACCCTGTCTGTGAAGTTTTATCTATGTTTTTTGTAACTGATCAAAAATGTTCCTCTCAACCTGCTCCTAAAACAGACATTGTTTCATCATTTCCTGTTACTCTACTCTCCTGCATAAAACATCAAAGGAACAGAGGCAGCAATAATGGAGGCAGTGTATAACATCAAAGGAACAGAGACATCAATAATGGAGGCAGTGTCTAACATCAAAGGAACAGAGGCATCAATAATGGACACAGGGTCAAACATCAAAGGGACAGAGGCATCTATAACGGACACTGTTAAACATCAAAGGAACAGAGACATCAATAATGGAGGCAGTGTCTAACATCAAAGGAACAGAGGCATCAATAATGGACACAGGGTCAAACATCAAAGGGACAGAGGCATCTATAACGGACACTGTTAAACATCAAAGGAACAGAGGCATCAGTAATGGACACAGTGTAAAACATAAAAGGAATAGAGGCATCAGTAATGGACACAGTTTAAAACATCAAAGGAATTGACACATCAGTAATGGATAGACTATAAAAAGATTAACGAACAGAGGCATCAGTAATAGACACACTGTAAAACATCAAAGGAACAGAGCCATCAATAGTAGACAGGGTGTAAAACATCAAAGGAACAGAGGTTTCAATAATGGACAGAGTGTAAAAAGATCAAAGCTACAAATGACTTATCTCTATTTTATTTTTAAATGCTACTTCAGCAGGAACCCAAACCGCCGCCTTCCTACCATCATCTTTCATGACTGAGGGTGAAGAGAGTTCTACTTCCTGGTTCACTTCTTCACCTCCATCATTGACGCCGTCCTCTCCTCCTCATCGCCAAACTGGTCAGTGCAGCCGATCACATGATCGTCTGATGAGGTCCGGGTCTCCTCCTCCTTGTGTTTGTGTGAACCCAAAAAAAAGGTTCTTTCATCTATTTGATTTTATTCAAATGTTCATCCATCGTAAAAATGTGTTCATTCAAATTTCAAAGAATCAGCAGAAATCTTAAATAATTAAGAAAAACAAACTCTGAACACGGTTTTAAATAGTTCTCGCTATAAAATAATCAGGATTTTACTCGTTAAAAAAGTCCGAGAGGGTTTTATTTCCAGGAAATGGATTTATTAGGAATATCACATAAATATCATTTTTGTTTGTTTCTTTGGTTTTAATGACAAACATGCATCAAATAAAATGTGTTTATTTTTTTTATGCATTTCACATGCAATTGAAATACATAAAAATGAAATAAACTCATTTATCATATAAAATAAATATATAATAAATTAGGCCCGACTCTTGAATCATTGTTGAGTCTCCATGTGACGAGCCGATGGCTCCGCCCCCTCGCTCACAAAAAGGCATCACGGGATTTTCTCCCCGTGTTTAACTCGCATTCATCGCGCGCCGAGAGGAAAACGCCGACAATGTCGACGCCGCCCAGACGGCTGAACGTCCTCTCCGTCCTCTACGCCGGAGGACGCGCCTCAAAGCCCACATGGTCACATTGTGCAGGATTATCCCGGCCTGCAGGAAACAATAAAACACAAATCGCTCACAGACAGAAGTATAAACCATCAGTGGGCGGATGATGAAGTCTGAAGTTAGCAAATCCCTGATCCGCTAATGGATTAAGACTCTAGTCAAGAGCGGCGCTGCTTCCTTGATGGCAGCAGAGCGACTCCCTTCCGCCGCTCGCAAACAACGCTGCCGTTTAATCGCTCTGAGCGTTTGAACGAGGACTTTAAACAGAAGCACTTTTCTCTCTCTCTCTCCTCGCCGCAATTAATAACTCCGACCATCGCTTCACTTACATCTGCAGAACTTTTTCCTTTTTTCCTTCTTTTATTAAGGAGGTCGGCACATTTCCCAGATATCAATTACCTTTTTTATTTTTATTTTCTCTTTTTTCCCCCCGATTTATTCCCTTCTTAGGACTGGATCGGAGATTAATGCGCACTTTTAAATTAGCGCACATGCTGGCCATTCATCAGCGCCGCACGTCCTGCAGATTCATCCCGTCGCTAAGTGGCGGAATATTCATGAAAAGGAACGAAAAGTCATTGTAGAGCGCTGCTTTAATGATAAGCACACACATACACACATACACACACACACACACACACACACACACACACACACACACACACACACACATATACACACATACAAAAAAAAAAAAGAAGAAAAAAAAAAAAGGGGGCGGAGCTTCTCCGATTCCTTCATTTATTCCGCCGATTCCTTCATTGTTTTTTCTGGATACTCAGAGTCGGACTCTTCCATTGTTGCGGGGGCAAAATCCTTCTTAATTTAGCTGAAAACTTGTGTTTATGGGTAGAAAAAGTGCGAAACGTAACGGCGGCGGGATGCGATGACGGCGATAGCGCGGCGCATTGTTGGCGCTTTGTAAAGCCAGACGGCCGTAATGACTTCGGTAATGAGTAAACAGCTTCAAAATGAGTTTCTAAATCCGAGCGGCGAGGCCGAGGCAAATCAGACGGAAGAGAAAACAAAAAACAAGGGGGCTTCGTGGCTTCTGGTCCTCGCCAGCCCGCCTTTAATCAGGCGTGAGGAAGAGGGAGGGAAGACGTTATGAAAACGCGGCGCTGGCCTTTGTTCGCCGTCTGTCATGGCATTGACTTCCCTGACACAATGCTACAATGCATGACGGATCAGAGTAATTAAAGTTCCAATAATTCACCTTCCTCTGTTGCGTGTCACGTCTGCCAGACCGCCCCGCTCTCAGACCCCTCATTGATTTCTTCCTCGCCGCTATCGGAGCGCCGTCCTTAAAAGACGGCGCTCACTGGCCGCGGGGACAGTGTGTGTGTTTTAATAACTTTTCATGCTGACATAACAGGCGAAAGCTTCAGACGTTTGAGCATTGATGATCGCGGACGGATGGCGCCGATAGAGCCGCACGCCATCCGCCATTTCTTCCCCCCCCCCTTCTCGTCAAATCTCCTGTCACGCGTGCACGAGTAGAAGCGGCGGCGGCGTTTGCATTAATTTTATGACCAAATCGTCGACTTCACCTTGTTGAACTTTGGATTCCGGAGTTTAATTCCGCTTTCTCCTTCCAACCCACGGGAGATTGAGACGGCGAGGATTGTGGAATCACGACGGCGCCGCAGACGAGTGATTCCTTCTCGGCCTCCGATTGACGCGTGACGCCTCGGAACGAAAACTCAAGGTTACTCGCCCTCCTACGTCTAATATTGCGGCGCGTCTGCGGTGTGAGGTGGCGCCGGCGGCGAGGTCGACGGCGCCGGTAGAAGAAGGAGGGGAGGGGGTCTCTTTTGAAGGCTTTACCCCCTCCGAAAAAAAAAAAACCCCGCCTCTCCTCCCTCGACGAAAAGTTAAACGGTTGAAGTCTTCCTGTTGGCGGCGGTGATTAACGTGTCACACATGAAATAATCCCATCCTTCAGGATTTACTTCCTCACCAGGTATTAGCTCAGACAGAGATTTATCCTAAGCTACTGGCGGCGCGGGAATCCACAGGAAAGATCTGGGCGCCGTGTTCCAGTTTTCCATCTGCCTGCTAGGTGTGATACTCCGCCGACTTACGGCGCAGACGGCGGCGGAGGAAGTCGGGCGCGGGCGCTTACGGCTCACCGGGGCGGCGCCAGGTTCCCTAATCTGGTCTCGCTCCTCAGAACGCTTGCGGCGCGGCGGGAGTTTAGATCGCGGTTCGTCTTCTGGGAAACTGTTGCTGCTCTTCCTGTTTCTTCACTCCGTCTGAACCATTTTAAAAGTTCTAGACTTGAATGAAAGATTTGATCTTAAACTTGTAGATCGGAGGAAGTTTCTTCAGGTATCGACGTACGAGAGAACGAAGGAATACATGAGAGCAGAACACGCCGACGATGGGGGCGCCGCCGCCGCCACACATGTGGAAGGCTGAGGGTTCGACTCCCACACCGTCTAGACTAAGTGTCCTTCAGCAAAATAGGCCAAATAGTTACACACACACACACACACACACACACACGAGTACATACACACATACACGCACACACACACATACACACACACACAGGAACACACACACACACGAGTACATACAAGTACACACACACACAGGAACACACACACACACGAGTACACACACACACACACACACACACGAGTACATACACACATACACGCACACACACACATACACACACACACACATACACACGAGTACATACACACATACACGCACACACACACACACACACGCACATGAGTACATACAAGTACACACACGAGTACACACATAGGAGTACACACAAATACACACACACACAGGAGCACACACACACACGAGTACACACACACAGGAACACACACACACACAGGAACACACACACACACACACACAGGAACACACACACACACACACTCGAGTACACACAAAAGTGCAGAAGTGTCTGAGAATGACAATTATTATATTATTATATTATTATATTATTATATTATTATATTAACGCTACGCCAAAAGTGAAAAGATCATTCTTCCTTTTTCCTGCCATTTTGAAAATGCTTATAATATAAATAATAATAATAATAATAATAATAATAATAATCATCATCATCATCGTAACAATAATTATAATAATATACATAATAATAATAATTATATATATAGTTATGGGTGACTTTCAGGAAACTCAAGGTCACCTTGTAGATAAAACAGTAAAAGAGTAAAACAGTAGAAAGCTGTAAATAAATAATGATGAAGTCATGAGAACTATGAAGTTGTGGAAAGTGAAGTTTAAAGTTTTAAGAACCAGGAGCTGGTGCTTAGGCTGTCGAAAAGCTAAATCAGGCTCTGGCTCCAAACCAGCCCTGGAACTGGAGACACCTGGAACAGATGTGGTCGTCCAGCGCAGTAAGGAGGAGGAGTCTGACATCATGTAGCTTCTATAGCTCCTCCTCCTTTTATGGCGCTCTTCATATGCCGTGAAAACATCTCAGGCCGCCTCTTACCGCCTCACGTTACTCTGACTCGCCTCTGTTACTACCTCCGTCACCCCAACCGTTAAACCTTCCGCCGCGTTTGATCCGAAACGCCGTCGCCGAAGTAAAGTCGCACAAGGCCCGTCATCCTGTCAGTGATAGAAACACGGCGTCTTTATTGGGTTGAATCTCCCCATCAGTGAGGGTTTGGCCCGGCCCGTGTGACCCGGTACGAGACGGCGCCTTGGGCTGTGGAGAGACGTTCGAGCGAAGGAAAAAAATGAAATTACTTTTTCTAATCTGCCGTTTCGCTGTGTTATGAAACATCGAGCGTATGGCGATGATACATTTGATAGCGGGGAAGAATCAGAACCGCTTGTTGAGGCTGCTGGTTCTGGATCTGATGGGTTCAGAGTTCATTTACATCCGACGGAGGAGCGAACGGCGTCTGAGTCTTTATCTGTTGTCAGACGTCGTCGGAGCGACTCGATCAGTGGAAACGTTCTTCCTTTTGATGTTTGATCGTGTGACATCTGATCGGATCGGCGCCTCGAGGTCCGTTTTGTCACAGATGATGGAGACGCATCGATATGATGATTCCAAACTCATCAAGGTCGCAAGGAAGAGAGGCAAAGGAAGAAGAAAAACGCTCTTCAAAAGTACGAGTGTTTATTAAATGATTTCAACTGATCAGCCATAACATTAAAACCACCTGCCTGATATTGTGTAGATCCACTCTTGGATGGGTTCTGACACCTTTCTATCAGAATCAGAAACCTTTTCAGTATTTCGGGCCACTGCAGCCTTGGCCGCCCCGGACTTTCTCGGCTCAGACCGCTTGGGTAGGTTCTATTCACACAAAACCTGCGGTTCTGGAGCTGCTCATAATCCAGTCGTCAGAATCTTTGACCCAAATGTCTCAGATTCCTACACATCATTATTGAAAAATGGACAGGAACATTTCCCAACATCGACTTCAGGACAGAATGTTCTCCTGCTGTCTGAAAGTTTCCCACCTGCTGACAGGTACCACGGCAACAACATAGTCAACGTCATGCAACGTCACCTGTCAGCGGTTATAATGTTATGGCTGACGGGTAGAAAACAGTTGACCAGGATCAAAGAGATGCCCCGGACTAAAGCTGGTTTTATTTTGTTAACAGGAAGTACCTTCAAGATTCTGAGGGGCGGGATTTCCATTATTATTATTATTCATATTATTATTATTCATATTATTATTATTCATATTATTATTATTCATATTATTATTATTCATATTATTATTGTTTTTATTATTATTATTCCTATTATTATTATTGTTTATTATTATTATTTATTATTATTATTATTGTTATTAGAATTAAGAGTTGAATATTTTTTTCTATGGAATCATCGTGGCTGATAGATAATAATTCACTTTAAAAGAAATATATAATAAAATATAGAAAAAACAGAAATATTAAGTCATATGTGTTTAAATAAAATAAAAAAATAAATGTTACAATTATAATCTCAAACTTTTCCATTCTCAACTTCCTATATATTATTATTTTTAAAATTACGAGTTGAATATTGTATATTTCTGTTAATGTTATAAAGTTAAATTCTCTACAAATTTAAATAAAAGAATATAATAAAAACTTCTATTTTTCATAAATATATATTATTATTAATATTAATATAGTATTAATTGTATTATTATTATTATTTACATCAGAGGAAAGCGACACTTGTTTGTGTTTGTCTAGTGAACGAAGGTTGTCAATCAGCGGAGGGGCGGGTCTTAGATATAACCGGGGGCGGGAAGAGTGCCGCCATCTTTAGTGGGCTCTAAAGCCGACCGGGTCGTCGGGGGTCGGATTGTCGTGTTTGTATGAAAGAACCTGAATGTTCAGCAAACGATGATTTTCGCCGCCGTTTGTCTTTGACAATGAACGGCGGGATTACGCCCAGACGCCACCGGTTATTCAATTTCCACCTGAGACAGCTTAGCGGCGTTCATCACGTTAGCGGCGTTCATCACGTTAGCGGCGTTCATCACGTTAGCGGCGTATCTGCTGGGTGGGATATGATTCACACCTCGGCGGAAGCTTACACCTGCTTGAGGGATTTAGAGCTGAGGCCTTTAATAAACCTTTAAACCTGTCAGACAAATGAGATAAGTGCTTTCATGACGCGTTCCTCCTGTTCGCCGCCTTAATGCCGTCTGAGGGGATGCCTCGCCTCCTGGTACCTGAGGAGAACCAGGAGAACCAGGAGATCCTGCATCGCCGTGTGACGCTGCCAAACGGGGCGCCGTTGGACCGGCGGGGCGCCACTTCACTGTCAGAGGCAATTAGGAGTAGATTTGACGAAGGTCAGAGCGGAGTGACGGTATTTAGAGGGGGGAGGAGCTAGACTCCCCCCCCTCCTCATCATCCATTAGAAGATCCTCCTCTGGAGAGAGAGAGTGTAGGAACGCACTGTAAAAAAAACAACCTTTGGTGGAGATCAAAGTAATTAACTGCCGTTCCGTGAAAGGTAGGTTACTGTAAAAAAAACAACAACCTATAATAACCTGTCAGGCATTGAAGAGTTGGTTACTGTAAAATCACAAACTGTAAAATTACAGCACAACGATTGACTGATAGCTACTGACAAGTGAGTTACTGTAAAAAAAAAAAGAAGAATAATAACATTTCATGCATTGAATAGAGAGTTACTGTAAAAAGAACAAAAACGAAAAAAAAACTTTAATAATCTGTCAGGCAATGAAGAGACAGTTACTGTAAAAGTACAAAAAAATACATTTTAAAAATCCTGCATTTGATTGGCAGGCATTGTCAATAAAGATACTATAAAAAAGAAACCCCTATAATAACATTTCAGGCATTGAAGAGATTGTTACTGTAAAATTCCAGCACACTGACAGACTGATTGCCACAGAAAATGCATGATGGGTATTGTTGATATCTACAGTACTTAATGAGTTACTGTAATTGATTGCAGGACATTATTGGGTACTGTGATTTAGCACAGACTATTATGGTTATTGGATGATCTACGGTACATATTAAGTTACTGTGTTTTAGTACAAGATGAAAGACAGTGTCGACAGTGATTTACAGTAAATGATAACCTACCGTAAATCTTTACATTTGATCTGTTTGTCTTATCTGTCTACGCTCTGCCTTTTATTACTGTTATTCTCTGCAGGTTTGATTAAACACACGTTTCTGCGGAACAATTCACAGTAATTTACCGTGTATAAACGCAGTAAATTACTGTGAACTCTTGCAAACCTTATTTTTTACAGTGTGTAAACGGAGAGGGGGAGGGGGGGGCCCACTGAAGTAGACAGCGAGCGGATGCTAACTTCCCCACTGAGAGAATTTCTCCAGGTCGAATGCAAAGCGTTCCCGACTAATCATCGTCGCCGCGGTAACGCCAGCTGCGGCCCGTCGTAGGATGATCATTCTCATGGACCTCTCGCCGAGCTTTTAGCTAAATGAAAAATCTGCTCCATAGCCTCGGGACGAGGCGGCGTGCAGATAAGAGGGTAGAGTGTTTACCGAGAGGCGGCGCCGGTGAAAAACAGAACAGCTTTTTTCCTCTTTTCCACTGCAGAAAAAAAAAAAGATCAATGTTTTTCCAGGATCCATTTGTGACAAAGTTCTTCTGGGCTCATTAATTTAACGTTTCTGTCTACCTCCTGTCCTGAGGGCGACACGCAATTTTGTTATTCCATTGTTCCCCTCCGCTACAGAGCTGACTTATAGTCCTCGACCTCCAACCACGGGCGAGGGGTAATCAAACCGTCAACCCGCCACCGCCGCCGCCGCCGCCGCCGCCGCCGCCGCCGCCGCCGCATCCACCTTTGGGCTCCATCAAATGAAATAATCAGTTTTAGAGAGAGGAAGAGGTCATCCACGAGGTTAGCAATCTTATGGGGCTCTTTGCCCTCCGCCGTAACACAAACACACTCACACTCACACACACACTCACACACTCACACACACACACACACACACACTCACACACACACACACGCACACACACACACTAACCTTAGGGTAATGGATCTCTATTAGCGCTCTATTACCGACATCTGTAACACCGGAGCGCCGCGCCAACATCGCTAACAAGGGCAATGTATTTGGAAGTCACTCGCCCGCTCCCTCCGGACACCGCCTCTCATTACAAAGCTATCAGGACCGTTCTGTTTGCCCGGACACCGCGTTGGACTGGGTGGAGGAGGAGGAGGAATGGTGAAATAACAATTAAAGGCCCCACCGCAGCGCCGTTAGAGGTTTGGGGGGGGTTTATCCCTAGGGTGCCCTAGGGGTCTGGCTGCTCTTGACCCCTCCTCCTCCTGATCAGAGGGAGACAATGCCCGAGCAGGAGGGTAGTTTATTATTACGGGACCTAATTCTGAGGTTCCGAGCGGGTCATGAATGATTTAGAGGCCGAGGGGATTTGTGTGAATGTTCCAGAGGAATGCCACCGGAGTCCGGGTTTCTCCGGGCTCCTCGATGAATGAACATCAGAACCGGAGAACAGGTGAGCAGTTTAGCTTTTCTGTGGACTGGTTCTAACAGAATGTGGGTTCAGAACCACTCAGAGGTCATTAAATCTCTCAACAACCAGAAGGTCTTAGAGACTTCCTGAATATTTCCCAACTGTCACTGAGTTCTATTTCTGTTTTTCTTGAGCCGGCATCAGTCCTGATCTTAATTATCACGTGTCGATAAGAAACTATAACAACGACTTAGACGCGTTTTTCACTTCAGGTCTGAATAAGATCGGAAAAAAAAATAAAAAAAGTAATTTTTGTTTTTTAATTAAATTTTTTTTTATATATGATCATTGAATTTTTTTTTTTGCAATCAACATTTTATGGCTCAGTTATTAGCAATATCACTTTATTTAAATACCATTTTTAAGTAATAGATAAGTAAAAAATGTTTTAATTGTGATGGGTTTCAATGGGGGACGTTTTTGTCCCTAACATGCTGTAAGACATTTTTTTTTGAAACATAATGAATAAAGGACCAGTTGAAATTCCTCCAAATATGTATTATGTTAAAGTAAAATATACATATATATACATATATAAAAAAAAGTGTAAAGACAATAGCCTCCCTAGTTTGGGGTTAAAGAAAAACCCCTGAAAATGAGTGAGGGGTCCAATCTGAGTAATAGAAAAGGATGCGATCACATCCCGGAGCTGCCACTCTAATGCACCACAAAAGAAGAAGAACAAGTCGTGCATTTAAGCCGCGCAACCCCGCCGACACCGTCGGTCACGGCGTGTTTAGATAAACACACGGAGAGGACGGATTTAGCATAAGTCCGTCACAGCGGCGCTCGCGGCCTGACCGTATGCGGGCTGTCAGACATTGTGTGCAGCTTGATGAGGCTTTATCCGGTCGGCGTCGGAGCCAAACTTGTAAACTAATCTATGCATTAGCCCGGCTGGCACCGAGCGCCCGATCGCTCCTGTGGAACCTGGAGTTTGGAGCTGTTTGTCGCCTGCCAGCGATAAGAGCCTGAGCAACAACAAAAAAAGAAAAGTGGGCTTAGCTCCTATTCTTTTCCCCCAGAATCACTTTAGTCCATTTATCGCCCTACCTGTCTCTGAGACCTACGGAAGATTAAGGTCAGAGGGGGAGAAGATGAGGAGGAAGAAGAAGAAGAAGAAGAAGGAGAAAAGAGAGGCTCCCCTCTCCTCGGAGCACTTTTAAAATTCATAAGTCAAGAGGCTTAACCCAACAATGAGAATTCTAATATTTTATGTAAGAATAGCTGACAGGGGATTTTTTCTTTTCTTTTTTTTTTCTTTCCTCTTGCTCTGTTTAGCTCTGAGTTTTCTGACGAGAGCGAAGACGAGTGACGAAGACGGACACAAATCCAACCCAATCACATCACAGCGAGAGCGAGGCAGAGAGAGAGAGAGAGAGAGAGAGAGAGAGAGAGAGAGAGAGCGTTCGCTCACATCTGTACCCGACCGAATTAAAACCTTTTTCGATATGCGTCCAGATTCCCCGTCTGACTCTTCTTTTTTTGTAGATCTCCGGTGCCAAGTTGTCCAATCTTTGAGGTCTAACTTCAGCAGCTGCCAGATCTTCTGCTGCTGTTTCCATCCTCTGGTGTCTGAATTCATTTCGGCTGAGCTGCTTAAGCTCGCGGTTCCCTTGCGGCGGTGAACGGCGAAGGATGCCGGCGTTCCCCCTGATTACGGCCCGATGCAGACGTCTGAAGTTAGCGGCGAGAATAAAATCACAACGCAGACCGGAGGCGTCTTCGTCCTTTTCCCCCATCATCCTAAAAGGGACATTCGCAAACTTCCAAATCTACTGTGACCCACCCAAAACCTTTATTCACCATCCGGGCCAAATCATGGGACCACCAGTAGGTATTATGGGCTTCAAAGTATTTTCATGGATTAGTTCTTTAGAAAACCCCTAAGCGAAGGTCCAGGTCAGACTCATGAAGCCTGTCCTGACCTTGGTGGTCCCATCCTGCATGAAAGCTGGACACTCGTGCTTGTGGTCCTCCTTAGCATATGTAAACGCCCCCGCTAATACACAAGACAAGAAAATGGGATGCTACCTGCATCGGGAGGGGGGCACACAGGGACTAAGAAGGGACCCTATCCCTGGACCAGGACATAAGATGAACCAAATACTCTGATGGACCAAACAGTTTCAGATGGACCAAAAAACTTCTGATGGACCAAAGACTCTGATGGACCAAAGACTCTGATGGACCAAAGACTCTCTGATGGACCAAACAGTTTCAAATTGACCAAAGACTCTCTGACGGACCAAACAGTTTCAAATGGACCAAAGACTCTCTGACGGACCAAAGACTCTCTGATGGACCAAACAGTTTCAGATGGACCAAAAAACTTCTGATGGACCAAAGACTCTGATGGACCAAAGACTCTGATGGACCAAACGGTTTCAGATGGACCAAGGACTCACAGATGGACCAAAGACTCACAGATGGACCAAAGACTCTCTGATGGACCAAAGACTCTCTGATGGACCAAAGACTCTCTGATGGACCAAAGACTCTGATGGACCAAAGACTCTGATGGACCAAAGACTCTGTGACGGACCTAACGGTTTCAGATGGACCAAGGACTCACAGATGGACCAAAGACTCACAGATGGACCAAAGACTCACAGATGGACCAAAGACTCTCTGATGGACCAAAGACTCTGATGGACCAAAGAGTCACAGATGGACGTGAGCTTCAATGAGGTCTGGCTGCCCAACACCCATCTCCTCAACAGAATCTGGAGATGTTAGCTGCGGTAAGCTAGTCAAGCATTTCCATTTTTCCTGTTTCCAGTACATCAACTTCAGTTCTCCAGAGCTAGCAGACATTAGCTAGTACACGCTATGAGGTTAGAAATTAGCTAAATTTAGGAAAAAAATCCCATAAGACTCGACAACTACGGGTTTGTTTTTGTTTTTTTACATTTCATTCAACATTGTTGAGACAAAACCAGAATTTTGAGTCCTTTTAATATTATTTATTTCTATTTTTCTCATTTTTCATGACATAAATCTCGTTATTGTTATCATTATTTTTAATTTTCTGATTAAAAATACCGGTCGCCAGTTTGATAGTTGACCCTCCTCAGACCACATCAGTAGGTTCTAACCATCACAGACCAGGAACCGCCAACAAGACCTGATGTTCTGGAGATGGAATCATTCAGATTCTTACGATTCCCCATTTTCCCTGCTTTTACCATCAACTTCAGGACAAAACGTTCACTTCCTGCCTGATACAACAAACACGCCGACCGGTAACCATGGCAACCAGATAGTCAACTTAAGTCTGCCAGTGGTTATAATGTTTTGGCTGATCGGGGATCTGAAATTGGATTGAAGGACGTTTGGACTCTTAATGAACAAAAACCTCACAAATCATGTGACTAGGTATGAAAGATCTTAACAAGGATATTCGACACAGGACTGAGTGTAAATTACCCAGAATGCACTGGGCTGCTCTTCTGACTGCTGTTTTTTTTTTTTCTTAAAACAACCCATGGAGGTCATCGTGGTCGGTCTCCTGCAATGAGATTAAGGTAAACATCTCCGTGTAAAAGTACCGGTCCGTACACAAAGAACCAACAAGATTTAAAATCATTTAGAAAAAGGGAAGAAAAAAAAAAAGGGTTGAAAAGAGCAAACAGAACCTTAAACTCTCAGGGAGAACGGGGCGCCCACTCACTCGCCCTCTTAATAATCTATACCCTGGTCCGTTTCTATAATGCAGAGTAAATCCCAGAGCGGTTCGGCGCCGCAGTCGGACTACAAGCGAACGCAAATGCCTCGCGGTCTTGGCTGCCCGCCACCAGCCGGTGCTCCAGTCAGCTGTAGGTAAGGAGAAGACGGAATGTTCTGCAGACTCTCAAAGCCCAGGGATCGGCTTTTTTGGACCGCTGTCAAACTCCTCCGAAAAATTCAGGGAATCTCCGGGAGGCCCCTCGGAGCCGGGACGGCGGTGGAGGTCAGAGGCGGCTCGGAGTGCGGCGCGGCGGCGTTACGGCGGTGTTATTGTGGCGTTTTACATCACAGACACCGGCAGACGTGTGAACAGGCTTGACTGCAGGTGGTTTTGTGTTTTTTTTTTAAAAGTAAAAGGTCTTACGGGTCAAAAACATCCGTTTAAGAACCTGGATGGACTTTTTCAGAGTTTCACATTTTCTACAGGTTCATTTCTTTTCTTTCCTTTAATGTCCTTTTTCTTCTTCTTCAGGGCATTTATTATTTTAATACTTATCTGAACGATGAAATGATGGTCTAGCACGTTTACACATTTATTTAAAAAAAAGTGTGTAGGTTGTATTTCGTGGGAAATAGAGAATTCTTTAAATTCTCATCTAATGATCTTATTCGCCTTTTAGTCATAATTCTGTTTGGTAAATCCTCAAGGTTTCAACATACAGGACCAATCATAGAACAGGACTTAACCATCCCTCCTCCTCCTCCTCCTCCTCCTCCTCTGGGGCCCCTTTGACCTGTGGCGCGCCCCAGGGCTCCGTCCTCGGCCCCTTACTCTTTAACATCCACCTGCTGCCACTGGGTCGGATTATAAACCGGTTCAGTCACATTATTCAAAATGTCTTAAAGTATTCAGTCATATACTTTAAGTTGAGCAGCGGTGGATGAAGTATTTCTGAAGTTTTACTTGAGTAAAAGTACTATTACCACACTGTGGAAATACTCGACTATGAGTGAAAAAAGTTATTCCTGCATTCAAAACTTTATTTAAGTAAAAGTATCTAAATATTATCTCCACACTATTAAAGTAAAAGTATTCATTGGTGTTTTACCGTTACTGCTGTGGACGTGAAAGGATGAGGTAATCTAACTACTCTATCATCTCTGACATGTATGAGAAAAGTAATCCAAAAAGTAACTAGTAACTACAGCTGTCAGTCAAATGTAGTGGAGTAGAAATGTAAAGTAGCGTAGAATGTAAAATACTCCAGTATCGTCCAGTTACCCCGAGTACAGCACTTGAGTAAAAGTACTTTGTCCCTCAGAGAAGACAGATGTTTTGGTTGACCCCCGGGGGGCAGATGTGGAACCACAGGGGCAAACCCCCCCCCCCCCTCTTTAGAAGAACCTCGCGGAGACCCTCTTAGTGTATTTGGGTCATTGTATTTGTTTGACGGATTCGAGGGGGTGCAGTAGGAGACGGGGGAGTGAGGAGGGGTGGGTGGCGGGTGGGTGGGGGTTGGTGGGTGGGGGTGGGTGGAGGTTGGAGGCTCAGCACGACTCACCAATAAATACGCCAAGCTGCTTTCTTTCTCTTTTTTTTAAAGGAAGAAAAGAGAGATTTACATGAGCAGTATAATATTCCAGTGTGTAAGTGATATTTGGGCCAGCTGTGAATGACACACACACACACACACACACACACACACACACACACACACACACACACACACACACACACACACACACACACACACACACACACACGCACACACACACACACACACACACACACACACACACACACACACACATCATCACCCCTCAATTGGAGCTAAATAAGAAAATTGAAAGCAAAAATGTGGAAATTAATTTCATGTCTGGCATTTTCAGCCAAGAGTGGGCGGAGCAGAGATTCGCCGTTAAGCGTTTTGGCTAATTGAATTTTGTTTCTTAGAGTCGGGGCAGCGGAGGAAAACTTTTTTTCCTCTATTCTAATTATTCAACTCACAGAGATTTTCTTTCGGATTCTTCCGT
>JBBDHG010000089.1:0-17500 GCA_037951165.1 Lophius americanus | reverse complement strand
GAGGGATGGAGAGAGAGAGAGAGAGAGGGATGGAGAGAGAGAGAGAGAGAGGAGAGGGAGGGAGGGGAGAGAGAGAGAGAGGGAGGGAGGAAAACTGCAAACGCCTGGATTGACGTCGTTAGACATGAAATCTGACATTTTGTTCCCGGGCTGGAATGTCCCGGTGAAGGACTCTGGTGTCGCTCGCCGTTGCCAAGTGTGTACCCAGGTGTACCGGAGCACAATATCACCGTTTGGCCGGCGCTGTGAGAGTTTACGGCGCCGCTCCAGCTGGGAGGAAGTCAAATACAACAGATTTTATACGGTGAAAATGTAGAGGGGGGGGGGGCGCCGGACCCCCGTCTGTCTGTGTGAGTCTTAGACTGAATAGTTTCCCAAGACAAACACAACATGATAGTTTTGAAGGAGGGTCTTATTAAATGTCATCTAATATTCAAATCATGAAAACTGAAGTTTGAATCACCTTCAGCAGAAACATCTGCAGCCAAACTCTCCTTGTGACGGAGGTCCGACTCTGACCCCACTGTGGTGGAATTCTGGCCCGCTCTTCTTCTCAGAACCGCTTCAGTGCAGCAACACTGGGGGGTCTGATCCCCACACGTCCCACCACGGGATCTCAGTGGGCTTCAGGTCCAGACTTAGACTAGATGACCTGACCTTGTCTTCCTCCATGATGGCGAGTCGTCCTGGTCCTGAAGCAGCAGATCATCTCCTAAACGTTCCACCTCCACCTCCATGTTGGACCGTAGGTCTGAAGTTCTTCTGGTGGAACGCTGTGTTTGGTTTCCACCAGATGGAACTGGACCCCCGTCTTCAAACGGGTCAACTGTTACACTCATCAGTCCAGAGAAGGTTCTCCCAGAACCTCTGAGGGTCATCAAGGTGCATTGTGGGTAAATTCAGACCAGCCTTAATGTTCTTCTGGGTCAGCAGAGACTTTCTCTTCACCACTCTCCCAGTATCTTTGGAATAATAGTGCTGCGACCTCTGACCTTCACTGAGGGGAGAGAGGTCTGCAGTTTCTGTAGTCACTTCCTGAATGAACTTTCTCCGCGTTCTGGAAGGTGGTCCACTTCTATGAAGGTTCACTATTATTCCAAGTCTCTTCCATTAGTAGATAAAGTGTCTCACTGTGGTTCTGTGGCGGTCCAGAACCCTAAAAATAGATTAAGAACCCTTCCCAGACAACCACCTTACTGAATTTCTGTTGATTTTGGCAGAGTGTGCTACTGGTGAGACCTAGAGACAACTTCCTGCTTCTGAAGACGCTCTCCTGAAGTGATGATGTGACTGAACAGTGCTGGTACTGATCAGGTCCAGGAGGGTCTAGTCCAACTGGACCCAGTTTTGTATTTCTAAGGATGTACTTTCTCAGGGGGCGGAGCCTCTTTCCCTGAGACCCGGTTGGTCCAACGAATACGATTCTTGTGTAAATCTTCTATATTGTGTTTATTCAGGTTGTGTTATCTTACATTTGTTTAGAATCCGACCCGGTTTGGTCTGAGAGACACAGAAACAGAAGAAACAGTCTGCGGCGGTAAACCAGAACTTTTTTCACGCTCCGTTTATTTCTGTGTCTGAATGTTAGAGATGTGATCGGCGTCTGGACCTGGTGTTGTTGTGGGGAGCGGGGCAGCGGTCCATGTCTTCCCGGGCCTCCTTCGGTTAATTGGAATGGTAGACTGTTGAGTCAGCGCTCTAATCAGAACCTTGTCTCGGAAACCGAGAGGACTTTATGGGAGAGAATTTGAATCACAGGCGACCCAGTTTGTGGAAATCCTTTAAAGGGAATGGCGCCTGTTGCGAAGGACACATTAGTCACTTCAGAGGGTCCTGTTGAGCCGGGCCATCGGGTCCGTAAAGAATCCCACAGTGGAAAAAGAAGAAACCACAGAGTCTAAAAATAACCTTCCAGGACAAAAAGTTCAAGAACTGGGCTTTTTTTTCCAGCAGTAATAGATTACTGGGTCGGGCACACGGCCCACTTCATGCTTTCTGCCGATTCTGTTCCTTTAGTCCAGAACCTTCAACCATAATCGACCACTAAAGAGAGATAAGACAAACGCTAAAGAGTTCAGAACTATAGAGATGTTGACGGATCTGATCTGTCAATCAAACACTTCAGAACGGACATTTTATCATCATCGTCATCCTCTTTATTCTTTTTATCCTCTGGGACGTCATATTCTATTGTTTGTCTTTATATTCCTCTTTGAAAGTTTACTCCCATTAATATTTTTGCTTTTACTTTGAGATTTGATGTCATTTCAAAATTTTCTTTTATTTTTATTCACTTTTCTGTGTTTTTTTTTTTTTTTTGTGATGTCATCGTTTTTTGTTTTTTGTTTTTTTAAGATTATTTTTAAATTCCTTTTGTTGATTTCTTTTATTTTTATTCTTCCTGATTTCTATTTCTTCTCCTTCTTTCTGTTTTTCTTTAATTCAAATTTTATTTTTAAGACGTTAATGGCGTCTTTTAATATTCCAATGTCCAACCCTCTTTTTAAATTCTTCTTTTATTTGATGATTTTCCGTCTAACATTCACCTATCGCATGAAAAAAAATGCCTGGTTTGTTCTTCCTCGTTTGTGCGGAGAGAAATACGTCCGTTTCAAACGAGGTATTAGTCGACGCCCACATGCGGGTACGCCTACGTTTGGATCCATAAATCAACAGGGTGGCGGTGAAAAGTTTCGGTAACGGCTAAAACGTTGAAGGAGATTGTTAAAAAAAATGGAGCTCGGAAATAAACAGTAGAAGCTGCGATTTTGCAAAAGCGAATCCTAAGATTAAAGGTGAAGTTTATGTCCGAAACACAATGTTTCTTTTAAAACAAAATTTATTTCTAGTGACTAAAATATGAAGTACTAGAGTAAAATAAGATAGCTCTCAAATTTCGACTTAATCGGACCAACGGTTCGGAAGTTATGCCTGAAAACGTTTGGAGGTAAAGCTCCCCCTAGTGTCCGAAATATAGAATTGACCATTCGCCGAATCCATTCACTTCTTCCTCGCACTAAATTCTATGTTGCTATAATGTTTGAAAATGATAAATGAAATAGTTTTTGAGTTATCGCGAAAACAAAACGAAGGTTCCGACTCTTTCTGTAAAAAACTATAAATCTGAAGTATAAAGTTTTTTCCTTTAAGCTCTTTTTTTTTTTACATTGACTAAAATCGTAAAGAACCATCTTGTCCATCTTGGTTTGACCTTTTGACCCCTCCCCCGTATTTACAGTCCGGTTTAGTCTCTGTGAAGCACCAGGAATAAAGATCCAAGCGCTTTGATGACTCATACTCTGGAGACCTTCGGGTTCGAGGTTCCTTCTCAGCGGCGTTTAAAACCGTCCCGCCATCGCGATGCTCTGAACTCCATCGGGCGCCGCGAACCCAGTTAAAACGTGGCGCCCAACGCGCGGCGCTTAACCCCGCGTGTCATTCCAAAACCTTCACCTCGCTCCACGACAAATGTCATCCTTTGACGCCGAGACGACCTCGCCACAATGCCGTCCTCGCCGCTTTGACTCGCCCCGCCGCTTTGACTCGCCCCGCCGCCTTTTGTCCCGAATCTTGACGCGGAATTGCATTTGTTCCAAGTGTCACGCTAATGTACGAAAAAGTTTAAGACGTCGGCGGCTTAATCTGACAGCGGAGGTTTTAGTTAAAGCAAACGTGTCATATTGTACTTCTATTAGCAGGTCGCCATTGCGCTATTAGTGACACCCCCGAGTCAGCGGCGTGTCACCTTAATTTAAAGTTAAGCGCTGTGACAGTTTAATATGGCGGCGAGATGAAAGCCGCTTCTGTTTCCGGGCGCCGCGTCAAACCTTTTTCAAAACGGGCCGATAAATAGGGCTTATTGTTTCAGCGATTGAGAGGAAGTGTCTGTCTAATGTGCCTTTATTCCAGCGCCCCCCTCTTCCTCCGTCTTCCTCCTCCACCTCCTCCACCTCCTCCACCTCCTCCTCCTCCTCTCTCTCTCTCATGGAGGGTTTTCGAGCAGGAGCGGCGCTACCTAGAGGTGGAAGATTAGGCTTTGAACACGGGCTGAGTGTCTGTCAGCCGTGGGTCGGGCTCAGCGAGGTTGAGGGACGGGAGAGACGTCGGACTTTTAATGGCGGAACCAGGAGACAAATGGCGGCACCGTCTCTAAGCCGTTTCCTCCGTCTCCTCCTTGCACCACCCTAATCCACCCGCCATGAACTTTGACTCAATTTGCGGAGGACAATAGCCAGTCATGGTAGCAAATACAAATCGGTTCTTCAGAACCGGTTATGGAATTGAAGCCTTGATTATTCTGCTGCACATAAAAACGTCTCTTCCCCCTCCTCCACCTCAATCCCCTCCACCTCAATCCCCACCCCTCCCTCAACATGATGGACCAACTCAAGAACTCCTCCGGGAACAGACTTCTCCAGCGTCCTACCGGGCCTCCATCAGACTTTGGTCTGTGGTAACAGAACCGGACTCATCTGGACCACCTCATGCCGCCAACCTCTGCACATAAGGTCACGACCTAAGCATGCTGGGATATCTGTCTGGTCAGGTGACCTGTGAACTGACACTATAGTTTCTTATCATGACCAGAGTTATAATTACTATCATCATTATTTTATTAATATTCTTTAAGATCATTACGTGTATATATATATATATATATATATATATATATATATATATATGGTATACAGAATGCATTTAAATACATCAATTGTTTTTATATTTAGATGAATATTAATCTGGAATAGGTCCCTATTATTATAACAGTTATTGTTCTATATATTACTACTTAGATGAGGATCACATAAATACACACATAAAATAAAATCTCACTACCTTCCTCTTCCTCTTCCTCTTCCTCTTTGATCCCAAATGAACCCTGAATGTTTATATTACTCTTTTTATTTAATTGCCTATTCTGTTGTTTGGTTTTTTAGTTTACCTGCTGCTATAAGACAATTTAATAAAATCTTTCCTACGTCTACGTAGAAAAGAATCTCAGGCTTAGGTTGTGTTTTTTTTTGTTTCGTTTTTTTTGTTTCGCCCCTGTGAGGGTCTCCAACCCCTCTGAAGCCTCTGATTACCCAACCACGGATAAAAACTGCCGTCAAAGGTGGCAAAGGACGACCTCGGCTTGTTGGAACATAAAAAGAGAGCGCCTCGCCGCGGGTGTCCTTTGACACGTCATTAGCGAGCTGGGAGGTGGAAGTGACACAGGTTGCTCGCTCAACAGAAACCAACTCCCATTAAAAAAGAAAACACGGCGCCGACCATCCCCTCTTCTTCTGTCCTCGGGCTACAGGTGGGCAATTTTGATGGCTGCACAAAAAGGGGGCCCGGGGGATCCCGGCGTCAAGATAAGGAGGACTATTAGACCGGGGAAAGGGTCGGTGGGCAGCGAGGGGAGAGAGGGAGCTTTTGCCCGTTTGTTTTCCCTCCCTCTTCCCTTCCTCCACCATCTTTTATTTTATGCGGGGCGGAGGAGAAACGAGGTGCCGTGAAGCTTGAAAGAGTGTCTGACATCTGAAGTCTTCTGATAGCTCCCCGCGATGCTCGGGGAGAAGAAAAAAATTAACTCTGACGCCCAGATCAAGCCTCAGGAGCTTAATTACATCAAAGAGAAAAGGGATCCTTGTTATATTCAGTCCAAACAAAAAAAAAAAAGGGGGGGGGGGATGATCAGTAGTTTTCAAGGCTTTGTTTGACATTGAGACGACGTGAATGTAAAAATACGAAGGCAGAGAGAAAGAGTGTGTGTGTGTGTGTGTGTGTGTGTGTGTGTGTGTGTGTGTGTGTGTGTGTGTGTGTGTGTGTGTGTGTGTGTGGAGAGGAAGTTTGCCATGCAAGAAAGGGCTGGCAGGAAGTGAGGAAGATTATCAAAAGACGACAAGTCATTGGACGTCAGAGAAGGAGGTTCGTGCGCGATGTCAAACGCGAAGCAATCAAAAAGTCCGGAGAAGACAATGGACGGCTGCAAAAAAAAAAAAGGTGTCTTGGCAGGGGCCTCCCCCTCCCCCTCCCCCTCGGCCATCCTATTGACAGGGATGACAACGGTCCCACGACGCACCATTATCCTTGACCGTCAAGCCGACATCAAATGGGCAGGGAGCTGTCGCTGTCAGGAGGAGAGAAAGAAAGGCCTCTCAAAAAGTGGCGAGCTGCAGAGAGAAAGAACGCGAGGGCGAGAGAGAGAGAGAGAGAGAGAGAGGAGGGGAAGGGGAAGGCGGGATGGAGACCGCCAGAGATGAGCTTGTTACGTACGAAACTCGCCACCTTGCGTCTCAGTCGGTGTGTAAATAAGCCCTGAGAGATGTTCTTGAAAAGGCAGGCGGGAGAGCGGATCAAGAATGCGACGGCTTGTTCTCCCGTCAGGCGGGCGATGTCGTGCATGTGTTTGCGTAAACCTTTACTTCGGGACGGCAGCGAGGGAGAGGAGCAAAGTGAGTCGGGTGGCAAAGGGCGGGGAGCTTTTGAAGGGAGATGACACAATCCGCGTCTCCGCTACGCGCCGCGTCTCATCTTTGTGATGTTAAGAAGCAAATGAATAAAAAAAGAAGATAAACAAGGACTGAATTTCAAACGGTCCTGTCACCGATTCTCACTTCGGTACCGCCAGACCGGAGATACCGACTCTGATTGTTCTGGAGCGGCTCGCACTCATATCGGGTTTTATTATCTGAAGGTTCTGTTGGTTCCAGGCCTCAGCGAGATGGAGCATACGGTCCGTGTTCACAAAATGATTTAAGAAATGAAGATTAAAAGATTAAAGTTGGAATGTTACGACAATAAAGTTGAATTTTTACCGGAAAAAGTCGTAATTTTACGAGAAATAAAAAAAAGTCTTAATTTTCATGAGATTAAAGTAATGTAACGGGGGAAAATGCCTTGATTTTACGAGACTTTACGAGAAGAAAGTCATGAATTTAAAAAAAAAAAAAGTGTCGGAATTTTTACGAGAAAAAATATTTTTATTTTCATGCAAAAAAATTTCAGCAACATTCAGAATTTTTCGGGGGGGGAAAAAGCTGTCATTAGGTCTTTAAAGACGTAATATTGCTGGGAAACATGTTTAACCAAAAAAGTGTCGTAATATTACGAGAAAAAAAAATGTAACTTTCATGTGAACATTTTTTTTACCTCCACAATTAAAAAGTCGTAATTTAACGAGTAAACGGTCGTGTACTTCCGAAAATAAATTCGGAATTGTACGACAAATTTTTTTTGTGATTTTACGCGCAAAAAATGCAGATGGAGGCTCATATCAGTAACAATGATCATAAAGTAATCTGACTACTTTACTATCACCGTGTGAAGACAATATTTCAAAATTTCCCTCTCGCCAATCTTGAAATATGACCTTTTGTCTCAAGCGCTTCACGGAAAACACAGGATGTCGAGTGACCCTCCATCTTTCATGAGTAAACAAGTTTCGCCATCTTGTAAACAAGTTTCAAGATCAAGGATCAAAGTTATGACATCTTTTTTTTGCCTTGAGCAAAAGAAAGTCGTCTAAAAATGTCCGCATTGCCTTAATAACACTTGAAAGACTTTTAATGTCGGGGGAACTTGTTACGAAAGTCGAGATCTTTCAATTATTTCGTTGCTCTGTACAAAATGTTTGTTTGTTTGTTTGTTTGTTTGTTTGTTCTTCCGGCGCATTTTTTTGCCCCTTTCTTTCATTTTATGGTGTAAAAAATTAAAAAGGCTTTCTATCTTGACCATTTAGTCATTTTTCAAATCTTTGCAAAACGGAATGTCTTTCTTGTCCTTCAAGTTTGTTTGTCAAATAGACATTGCTCAATTTTCTCGTTGCCCCTCGCACATTTTGAAAGACTTCAGTGTCAATTTGTTCCACGAGTTGAAATTGTTTCATTCTTCATTTCCTTGTGTTAAAACACTTTTTCTTTTCGCATTACACGACTTTTCCCTCCAAAAAAATGACAATTCTATTAACTCTCGCAACGGAAATTTCGACACTATTCACACTTATCGCATAATGCCTCCGCTCTGGACCTACCAGGAGAAAACCTCGTGTTCTGATCGCTGTTTTTTTAAAACACTGAATGACCAGATCGTCTTTGGACCTTCTCTACATGCGCCGTGACTCCTGCGCCTCCTGCTCCCATTCAGGCCCACTAAGACCCTTGTCGGCTTTCGGTTCTCCTCAGATCCACGAGGAGGCCGGTCCGACGGGTCCGTCTAATCACGAAGAAAACACCGCGGGCCGTCAGACCGGCCCGCTCCGGCAGAATCCAGCCAGACGCCCATAATAGCGTCCTTAACCTCTGAGTGACACATGTGAGGCCGCCGCCTGTCTACCCAGACGCCTCGTAAGGGTCCCGCCACGCCGACAAGGACCCCATCAGCGCTTGAACCGTCAGGAGCCGGATCAACTCCTGGCCCAGGGCTGGACCCCTACTGGGTGTCACGCAGGACCCCCTCCTGCTGGCTGGAGCCTTCATCCCGCCGCAAATGAGGGGGGAGAGGAGCGGCGGGAGGCAGGAGGTCGCCACGGGGGGGGAGGGGGGGTTGTATGGAACAAACATGCAAACATATACGTGAGGGAAAATCACAAACTGATTCTTACTTCCAGTACCGGATAGTCCAGTTCAGAGAGTGTGAAGCTCCGCCGAAGGTCTAGCTTTATCATTTTACCAGAAAGAAATAGTTCTATGATAGTTCATTATAATTTTCTGATCAGCCATAACATTATAACCACCGACAGGTGAGGTCAGACTAAGTGTAAGGATCCAGGAGACTTTGACCAGGGACACATATTTGCATTCCACTGTGTTAAAAATAAATAAATCTCTCTCTAAATACTTACATAAATAATTTCTTATTGCTTTTAGAGCTGCGACTAACGATCTATTTCATTATTGATTCATTTTGGTCCAAAAAGTGAAAGAAAATTGTGAAAGTGTTGATCAAGTTAAAGTCTTCAAATGCTATATTTCATCTTCATCGGCCCAGAGATATTTATGTAACTGTGAATAAATGTGTTAGTTCCACAATATTGTCCGTAAGAATCGTTTAAAAAACTCCCTGAAGTGAATCAAATATCAACTATTGGATTAAAATACGTGTAAAGTTCCAGATCAACCAGGATCAATGCAAATGCAACAAATTTGGACTATTCGGTTCGCAAAATATCGCCTGAGGTAAATGTCAGAAATATATATAACCAACCATCCTCAAAATCAATCCAATTCTTCCTCGGCACTAAAGTGCACGGAGGGAATAAAGTTTGAAAATGATCCATGAAATAGTTTTTGAGTTCCGAACAGAAGAAACAGTGTTTCTCATCATGAAGCGCCCCCTAGTGAGTAAAAGGTGAACTTTTAGGGTAAGATATGATGATAAAATAAAAAGGTCTTTAAGTCGATTCATCTGAACAGAATATTTCGACCAAATGGGAACCAATGCTTGAAAATGTAGAGCCCCAAAACTTTTGGCGATAGAGTTCCCCTTTAATGTCGGAAAACTACAACCGACCTTTCTCGAAATCAATGCAGTTCTTCCTCACGCTAAGATCAATGCGGGTAGGAAGTTTGAAAACGAGCCAGGATATAGTTTTTGAGTTCCGTACAAAACAATTTAATGTCGGAAAAATACAACCGAACTTTCTCAAAATCAATCCAGTTCTTCATCACGCTAATATCTATGGGGGTAGGAAGTTTGAAAACGAGCCATGATATATTTCTTGAGTTATCGCGTTAACAAGGAGGATCTGCAGCGACGGCGGTTCCAAAGTATCCCCGACTTTTCGCGGATATAATAAAATACACGTGATTGAAGCTGGAGTACTGCAGTTTCTGTGAGTTTTACTATCCACACGCATGTATACTCACAAGTAGAGGCGGGGGAAAAGTCAGTTTGACGCCACCCACCCACTGTGGTCCCATCTGTTAACCTCTAAGTGAACTATCCTGAGTTTCCTGCTTGTAAATCAGTTTCTCTTCTCACTTCCTGTAACAACTTTCCCCGCGATGACTTCGCTCGCCTCGTCATTTAGAGCCGCATACGCCAAGCTGCTTTTGTTCCTTGAATTAACACCTGCCCAACCTGTGTGAATCCCGCATGATGCAAATGCGTTCTCGTCTTCATTCTCGGTCGTTAAAATTCAGCGTGCCTTTCACGCCAACGCCACCGCCGCCGCCGCCGACTCCCAATCTGACGAGTTAGCTCGCCATGTCATTTAGAGCGTCTCGTGAGACGTTGCTTCCGTGATTGAATCAACACCTGTCCGACCTGCGCGAAAGGCACATGACGCAAACGCCTTTTAAAGCCCTCCTCCTTTTCTTTCTGATGGCGAACCAGAACCTGTGTCATCAGACGAGCTTCCTGCTCAGCGGAATGTAACGGGGGAAAAAAAAGAAAAAACCCAGATTGCCTGAGGCCACGTTTTTCCATCTGTTTGCGACTCTATCGTTTCACGCAGATCAATGATTCTCTCCGCGAGCGTTCGAGAGGCTGATGTTTGTCCTTCAGCGGCGCCGACTGACGAATGCAGCGCACTGATGAACTTCTCAAAGGGTTCATAATCGGATTGGACGCAGAAGAAAGTGTGATGGTTCATTTTAGTTGTGCATATTTAAGGAGCAAACTGTGTGTGGGGGCTGGGTGGGGGTGGGGGTGGGGGGGGTCTATGGCTTCTGAAGAAACATTTGGCAGCCAGCGGTCATTAAGAGGAATCCCGCCAAGTGAAAAGTTGCGCTATTTACCAAAACGCACAAAAAAAAATCAAGACATAAATACCCTGAGGGGAGATGGTTGCCTGATCTCACTCCAGCCCTCCATCATGGTTTCATCCGTGGACCCGGAGGTCCGGGATAAAGGGCAGCAATTAACTCATGTGCAAAGAAAACAGTTGACGGCCATGTTTTTAATCTCACACTGAGGAAACGGTGTCATGTGATCAGACTCAAACCTCCTTTTCCTCACGATTATTCTTGGCTAACCCCAAAAAAACAAACACAATTCTCAAATCCGTCAACCGGGTCTTTCTTAAACCCCTCATTCATTTATTATATAATGTCCCTAAAAACTCAGGGATGTTATGGGATCGTCATCGGCGCCGATGTTTACTGAAAATACCGTTTTTTCGGACGTAAATTCCAAACCGTTGGTCCGATTTTGTCCAAATTTGGTGAGAATTAGCGAGTTAGCGAGGTCGGCTGTTAGCTTTAGCTCCAGAGCTAGAGTGTGCTTTGTTTAGCTGCTGATGTTCCTGATGTTTCGGTGTCGGGACTCCTGTCGTCCTGAAACCCACTCCTCCACAACAAGTGTGGATACGGACACAACTCAGACGGCGAGCTTTCCGAAAGGCTGTATTCATCGGACGGTTGAGTTTCCGAACTTCTTTCTGAAAGGACTTCTACTACGTAAAATCTTATTCGGATAGTGGTACCGGAGGAAGGAGAACCTTTTCTAGTCAAGTTGACCATTCAACGTGAGCCAGAGGTGACCGCACAGGGCGCCACCAGGTCACAACCACGGACGCCATCCTTCATACGCCAAAGGAATAGCCATCAGGCGAAACTCGGGGTTCAGCTTCCTGCCTGAAGTCATTTCCTGTAAGCTTCAGGAACCATCGACCCTCCCCTTAAGTGGTACGCTCTACAGGGGACGTCTACATTGACGGTGGCGTGAAAAAGTTGCGTGACTTTGACGTAAAAGTAAAGAATATTTTTGAACCAAATCAAGTTCTTTCTGCAGCTTATCCTGATTGATGCTTGAGAAGAGGAGTGACGGACCCGTTCTCCGGCTCAGTAAAACGCTTTATCCCCGCGTCTGAAACAAAGCAAATCAAACATTTCTACCGCCCTTCCTCTGGGACGGTAACTGGAACATGTGGAACGGCATCCAGACAGTCCAGAGCCTAATGTGAAAAAACAACAACAACAACAACAACAACAATAATAATAAGAATCCTCTTTTTGCAGAGTTGGCGTGGTAAACGCTCGGGGACAGGGAGGATCAAAGCCACCAAAGAGAAGAAGACCAGGCAAAGTTTTCGACACAAGACCCCTCCAAGTAAAGAGAAGGACGAGCCCCGACACCGGCTCCACACCGCGCCCGTCCAATTTGCTTTGTTGGCGGTTACCTGCCCCTGCCATCAGAAGAGCAGCCATCAGGGGCCATATTAGGGCCATCTTCGCCCCCTCTCTCGCCACGGCCTTTAAAGTCCTGCCCTGCGATGTGCGTGGCCTTGATGTTTGCCTTGTACCCTGCATGCAAAGCTATCATTATCCATGCCTCTTGACAATCCCGGGCCCTGTCTTTGTTACATCTGCAGCTCTTTGCCTTGGGCTACGACATGACTGTACGGTTGATCTCTCCTCTTTTACATATCGCTCCCTGTGTCTCCCTTTCTTTCTGCCTTTCTGCACTCAGACTGTGTACCGGGTTTGAATCGCACTCTGATCTCACGACTGGGAAAGTTCTTTTACCTCTCAAGCCCGCGTGACACCTCTGCTGCTTTCATGCGTTTGGCTTTTTCTTTTCTTTTTTTTTCTTTCACATCACTCGCTTCTGAGAAACGCGTCTTGATGTCTGACACGCGTCGGCGCTCAGGTTTGCTTTGTTCACATCTCTTCTCGGGGTGTTTCGGAGCTTAAAAGCGTAAACACCAAGGAATCGGCGCAACGGCAACAAAAAAAAAGAAAGTAAAAAATTTTTTTTTTTTTTTTTTTTCTGTCAAATCGAATCAAAGCGTTTTTAAAACGTGTTGTAATCACTGAGGAAGACGATGAAACCTTTGTGCGGGGGTCTCTCCCTGGACTTATATGTGGCTCACTGGCATAAAGGCGACCAGCAAAGATCAAATGCTGAATGATGAATAAAACTAAAGTTTCCCTCCTGATGAAGGGAAGCCGATACTAATATTTGGTAATTGCTGAATTGTGTCGCATTTTACATTTCCTCCAGTCTCGAAAACTAACCCTTAAACTAAAGCTGCTGCGTGCTTGATCAGCCGAGGTGAATCCACGTTGTAGCATGAGCTACAAATGAGCTATATAAAAAAAATATATATTTTTACTTCTTTGCCCGATTGAACTCTTCAAATTAAATGTGAACAGAATTTTATCGTAAAAGAAAAACTCCCAGAACTGAGTAAAGTACGAAGTGCATTATTAAAATCTAACATAAACAAGTTAAGTCTGGTCTCGTCGATTCATCGGCCACGGATTTAGACCAAATCGGACAAATGCTTGAGAATGAACGGCCCAAAGTCTTTTGATGATAAAGCGCCCTCTAGTGTCAGAAATATAAAACCAATTTTCACCTAAATCGATCCAGTTCTTCCTCACATTAATGTCTATCTAAGTATGAAATTTAAGAATGATCCATGCAATATTTTTTGAGTTATGTCTGGAACACAGTTTTTTTTTTTTTTTTGTACTGATTCATTAATTGTTGAAAATTATACCGCCTTAAATCTTCTTTTTTTTCCCCAACAAAACTGACCGCAAATACATCCCCGATGTCACGACCCCGATCGGAAGAAGCTGTCATATAAAAATGTGTGGACAAAAACGTTGCATACATTTCTGCATTCGCTTTCAGTTCTAGATTTAAGTGAAAAAGACGAAAAGGTTAACAATCGGACGAAAATTGGCAGATAAGGTTTTCAAAGAGTCGTGAATTTAACAAATTTCAACTCTAATGGTTCCATTTGAACTCGAGTCGGTTTCATCACAGACTTGAGCTTTAATAAGCTGGAATATTTGAGTCCAATTCTTTAAATCAAGCCTCCAACAGACGTGAAATGATTTGTCTATATTGATGCTAATACATTAATAATTCAACTGTTAAATCTGAGAGATTCTTTTGTTTGCAGGTAAATTAAGAGTTTGACTGTTTCTCTCTAAAGACGCCAAAATACGCCGAAGGGAAAGAAACGCACGTTCAGAACCAGAGCGTCATAATCTGCTGTATTTATGTAAAACGGATAATAAAAACCTTTTTAACTCCTTTGTTCTCTGGTACTAAAAAGAATAAGAATATTTTTTAAAGAGCTACTCTTTCTTTCTGCACAAACTGTAATTAAGATTGTCTCGCTAACTTCCTGTTTGAGGAGAAAGCTCAGAGTGAATGGGACGCCGGCAATTACCACTTTTTCAGGGATGTTGGTTTGCTGATTATCGCTTTGCAGACTTGTTGTTTTCTCTCGTCCTGAAGTCAGAGGAGCATCGGGTTCTGCAAAAGTTAAGTCCAATCAATATTAGGCGTCGCGAAAACCTAAATGTAGCCCAGCGTGAAGTCATTTACATGAGAGTTCCAGTCCAAAACTTTTAATTGGGTTAGCCCAAAGTCTGCCGAGGCTCGCCTGACCTTCACTCTCCTCCCCCGCCTGACGCCTGGTTCCTCCTCAGAAACGTGATTACAAGCAGACAGGAAGTCTGACCAGAGATTTCAACCTTTTCTTTTCTAATACGTCTATTACATAAGTACGGCGGTGTGCATTAGCCGGTTCTTAACGAGAGTCCGGGCTAACCTCCACCTCCCACCCTGAAGGAGACCCACTTAGGGAGTCAACAGCTCTCTTCTTGTTGATCACAGGAGGTGGGAGCTGGCGGCGTTTCACCAGCCCACCACTGATCTTCAGACAAAAGACCTGCAGCGTCACCAGAGTCCGCGGTGCTGTCAGAAAAACCAAAGCGGGACTCAAAGACCTCATCACTGCTCAGCCCCCACCAAGAGGGGGGTTGACGGGCGAGACCAGACCCCGCAGAAGACAAGATGTTTCAAGGTTCTGTCACAATTACCGTAGATATTCCTCTACACAGACATTTTCTCCATTCGATATATATTAAAAACATGTAAGGAAGACAGATGGACACAAGCCGAGTTTAAATGGACCCTTAAATTAAGATTAAAACGTTTCTAATGCTCAGTCAGAATGAAAAGGATCGTAGAAACACCTCATTGGTCCATTCGTAAAAACAACACCACCCATTCGCTTGCAGAGCGGTTGTTAGAAATACTCTATAAACTTAATCCAGAGAAAAATTGTGGGTGGGTCAAAACCAGAGACAATGTGGTCCGGTGTCTGCTGTCCATCCAGGGAATTCAACTCACTGGGTGGCGGACGACTGCTTGGGGCTGGAGTGATGACTCCCTTGGGTGGAGAACAAGAACAGTAAGCCCTCCGTCCAAGTGGGGATGGAAAACTACCTTAAGACCCTAAGACTTTCCAAGCCAATGACGGCGCTCTGCAAATCACGAGGCTGTCTGCAGCTTGCCGAGTTGAATCCCCCCGGGCAGATGGTTTCACGAGTTGAGTCTACATCTTCTGTTTGATGGTAAGGTTTCACACTCTTGTTTTATTTATTTCTTGTGCTATGATCCTCCATTTGTCAAAACCTAAAAGAGTTGTCCATCAAGAACTTATTCATCGTCCTCTTCCTCCTCTTCTTCTTCTTCTTCTTCTTCTTACTTTGGGCTTCATCGACCTACTGATTGGTTGACCCCCATTTTGAGTCACTAGTGACAGCAGGTACATGCTAAAGAGAGAGGGGCCAAGGATGGAGCCCTGGGGGACACCGCTGGTCAAATGGGCCAGTGAGGAAGAGGCATTAATCAAAGTTATTGAAAAATAACATATATAACAATTAAGAATTTAAATTTTTTTTTGCTATAATAAATCATGAAGACTTAATAAACAGCATCATGTAACTTCATACAAACCCAAAACAAACTGGTAATAACATTGTAATCTAATTACAAATGACGTATTTTCCGTGTTCTGTGAAATTGTGGCTAAGAAGATATTAAATTAATAAATGCCCTAAAGGAAAACATGTTTTTTTCCTACATGGTGACCCCCATGAAAGAGGACCCCGGTCATTTTCCCACACTCGTTAAAAGATCGGCTGATTATGAACGTTAAATTCCACAGCATGAAAGCTAAATTGTACAGACTGCACCTTTAAGGTCGAAGCCGCCATCAAAACGAGTCTAAGAGCAGAAAACAGAAAAAGCAAACAAAGTCAAATGCGCTTCGATTAACTCGCATTGTTTTCCAGCGCTGCTCTGCTACAACCGTGTGCTGCATTCAAATGAGGTCCAAGACCGCCAGAGCCGACACCAGAGCGGCTCTGACCGGCGCCGCCACTCTCCGTGTGCCATGTCTATTTCCAGACCCTCGGCCCGGGGAAATTAATAATGAATGCATCCTGTCCGAATTAATTCTGCACTAATTGGGTCATGAAAGTTTGGGGAGCAGAAAAGGTACGGTCCGGGCCACGTGGTCGGGCCTCTCAGCGGGCCGCCACTTTCATGTGGAATAGAAAAAAAGTTGAGCGTGGAACAGAGGGATGGTACGAGCGAGGCCAGTGCCAGCGGCGCCGGCAGAGGAGCGAAGGGGGCCAGGGCTGGAGGACAAAGATAATACAACCAAGAAGTGGCAGCTTCAGAAAGCAGCTGTAGAAGAAGTCACCGGGGGGGCGGCGGCGGCGGAGGGGGGGGGTTGTCAACAGTGGGAAGAGAGCCGTCAGTGTGTCTGTTTGGACCGCCACCACCGAGAAATAATTATTCCCTTTTAATTACAAATCGGAGAAAAGAAGTGCGGCTGTCGGCGTCGGGGGCGTCGGGGGCGTCCTCTGTCTCCGGTCGGTGGGGGGGGGCAAACGGCGCTCTGCCCCGGCCGCGGCGCAAAGCGCCGGAGGACTGGCAAAGCAATGTTATCACCTTTTGCACGCCGCACAGCGAAAGAATAGAGGACTCCGACCCGACTGCAAGTGGCCCCTACTTGGTGGCGCCGAGCAGAAACTCTCTGGCAGAGCGAGGGGAAGAGAGGGAGGAGGAGGAGGAGAGGGGGGTTAGATGAAGGTGGCAGCTATAGAGGTTAACCTCGATTTTGATGTCCCAGCGGGGTTGGCGACCCCCACAAGGCGAGACACGGTTCTGATCCGTCGCATCTAGCTCACAGATATTGTACCAATGAAATCTTCCTCAGGATGGACCGACGGGACCGGAGTCTTCCTCAAAGGCCGGCTTCTTCCCTTCTTCTTCTTCTCCACGCGCTCATTTCCCTCGCGGTTGGAACCCCGTGCGTCACGTCTCGTGCGTTCTAGGTGATAACGTCGGAGTGGAAGACGTTTGAAGAGCGAGATGGGCTCAGAGATGAAGGTTGGCAGCCAGCAGCAGAACCTGCTTAGTGGAGGCGGTCCAGATGGAGAATCAGCTCCAGCGTAAATCTGCCTGATTGGAACGGGGCAGATATTTCAGATCCAACTGATGAATCACCTGGAAATAACCCCAGACGTCACGGAGCCTGTTGCCCCAAGGAGACTTAAATGGCAGCGTATCGGACCCCCCCGCCCCCCCCCCCCCCCCCCCCCCCCTCCTGGATTCTTCTATCCATGTCAAATATTCAAACAGAATTCATAAACAAACGTTTATTTTGCTTTTTTTTTTTTTTTTAACCAAAAAGCTTCCCTAATACCTTATTGGTCTGTGTGAAACAGGCTCCGCCCCCTTTAGAAACAAAACC